>JXSR01S028069.1:86166-96917 GCA_000969725.1 Ophiothrix spiculata | reverse complement strand
TTTATAACCACTGAATACGATATCTGTTGGATAAAGTTGAAAACGGCTCAAAAGAAAGAAGATAACTGCTATATTATATCGTTGGACCTATTGTGATTGAAATATAAACATAAAAAAGTGAAAAGGAAAAAAGAAAAGCACCATTTAATAATGTTAACAAAATCGGTCGAGATGGTTAATCGGTCGAGATGGTCATCGGTCGAGATGGTCAATAGGTCGACACGGAAATCGGTCGAGATGGTAGATCGGTCGAGATGGAAATCGGTCGAGATGGTATCGGTCGACATGGAAATCGGTCGAAGTGACTGGCCACCTCACCAAGAACAAGTCATTATGGTCATTTATACACTAGACCTATTCAGTGCAGGAAGCTGATTTTGATTAGATGCAATAAAGGCAATTATTTAAGTAGCACAATGAAATGGACTAAATATGAATTAATCATTATTTACCTTTGTAAAATACAGGAATTGTTCCCTCAACACATAATAATTCTCTCCTGCTTCCATCATTGAAAACTGTAAAAGAAAAATCAAGACGTTTGCATGATTTGTCTAAAAATATTAACACTTCCATCCTTGAAAACTGTAAAAGAAAAAGGAAAATCAAGACGTTAGCACAATTTGTCTAAAAATATTAACACTGGAAGCATCACATGTCTGCGCATCAGGAAGTTTACCATTTTATAAGAGACCATTCAGGTATTCATTTCACTGTGGTCTGTTAATCTTTATCGCCTCATGGCGGTACATACAGTACTGTACATTGTATAGCCCCAATCTTCCACCTTCAGAATGTACACTACACGCATGTAAAGTTATAACAATCTGCAACTCCTGCTTTCAGCAAAAATGGCACAAAAATCAACTTACTGTAAGTGTCCATTTTTGGTCTCAGGTCTCTGAAAGATTTGAATACCAGCAGAACATCTTTTTGTGTCTTGTCTTTGTGTCGATACTGAAAAAAACAAAATCATATATATGGCAACATTAATTTGATAAAAAGAACACTGTTTAATGTAGGGCTACATGGTTATTGGGCCTATATGGTTTATTAACTGATACCGTAGTCAAATAAGAGTCATCTGAAACAAACCTTTTCGTTCTGGACGGGATCAAATCACATCGTGTGTGAACAACAAACCAATCAAATCGATTTTCAAGAAACGCAGCAACAGAACTGTCAAATCAGGCAAGCTCACAAGTATCGCGTGAGTTGCGTTTGAACTTTAACCTCGGCGCACAAGACGCGTAAAAATGAGAAGGTTTTCTTCACGCGACTGTAGTAAAGAGATTGACGGTTTTTGCACGTTCAACCCCGGACTGGGAACACTTTTTTCTGCAATTAGTTTGAACACTTAAAGATTTTTAAAACAAATTTTTAAAATATATTTAAAAGATTATACTTTGATGATTAAAAAAAACGTATCTTTCACGTGTCTATATTACATCTTTGTAATTTCTAATTCCAGTTGATGTTGCTTATCCATCATTAAATAACCCTGCATTCTTTTCATAACATGATTTAGACTGGTTAAATTTTAAGATTAAAACATTTTCCCTGTATACTACACACACGGAAGAAGTCCTGAATACTTATATGTACACAAAATGTGACCCTGATCATACTGTTTATGAAATGAAGGGTGCCACTTGCACCATTCATGAAAATTCATGAAATCATTCTGATGGCACTGATTTGAATCCCACCGCTGCCATGATTTCCCCCAACTATTCCCTGATGATATCTCAAAATTCCATTTCAATTACGGAAAGGACGGTATGTTGTCAACTAGTCCCACAGCTGTGACTTGCGGACCGTCATTAACTTTTATCATTGGGTATTGTAATTTACGTAGGTCCGAAGTCACAGAACTTATGCGCACAAATATAGCCATTTAGTGGACGTGTCAGCATTTATCTCTGAACTCCTCCCAGACTTGCTCTGTATGATAACTTGTCCTTCTGCATTGCCTAAAATAAATTACTCACCTGTTCCCTAGAGTCACAGGATTCCAAAAACACAAGATTTTTAGAAATCGGTTCCCGTGATTTGGAAAAAAAGAGAAAAAAGCTTCACATTTTCGCCTGCTTCGTGGAGCCTTTCGTAGCTGTTTATTAACGTTTGATTGATAATAGACCGATCAGACTAATTATCGGCATGAAGTGTTTTGATTAGGTGTAAAAAGGGGTGTTCAATTAAAACCGACCACATCAAGTCACGTATTTTACTCGTTGGCGTAGCACTTTCGTACGTCATAAATTGGGCGCTAAAGCGTGCGCCAAACTCCGACCCGATCAGTTCAGGCAACAGTTAATTCAGGCGCACCTCACCAAGAACACTGTGACATACATTTTGCAGAATCAAATGTCGAGTAATTTTTCTCGCGACAAAAATGTTCAAAATAGGTTAGATAATATTATTGTAAACAGCTACAAAGTGTCTGAAAGGTAAGTGGAGACTCATAGGATTATTTATAGGCAAGGATGTGGATATGCATTCGATGATTCGTTTGATGGTAGTAAATAAGACCGTTGAAGTGTCAATTCCTTATTTGGCAAAAGTGCTACGTATATTGTTCCATGACTTAACAATTGCAGAAAAGACCGTAATAGAAAATAATTGTTAAGTCATGGACATGGTAACCAGGGGCCGATTTCACTAACATTTAGCGATGGTCGCTAATCCCGTTTTGATCGCTAAACTCCAAAAATGATCGCTAAATAGCAGGTATTAGCGATCGTTTTGGGAGTCTAGCGATCAAAACAGGGTTAGCGACCATCGCTAAATGTTAGTAAAATTGGCCCCAGGACTAGTTGTCAACCAAAAAAAAAAAAAAAACCATGCCATGAATTAGTCATCAAAAAAAAATCTGCAATTCATGTAATAAATACCTTGGATAAATTAGACTTCACATATGAATCCCACTGCCCAGCTGCCATGATAAACGCTTACTCCAAATCAGCACTCTGAAAAATGCTGTACACGTCACGGTTTGTGCTGATTGAAAGCAAAATCACGCAATGCCGATGACGAAGTAAGCTTACGAAGTTGCGTGATGATAGTCACGTCGAATAACGCTTGTTTTGTACAAAATCTGTGTACCAAATCAACGAAATATTATCTCTAGAATATCAATATAAATTTCAAAAACTCAAATTTCTTTCAGACGTTTCCTTTTCTGTCCATTTTCAATGACATTTCATCACGATTTTCTGTGTCATTTTCTAGTCACCAACCCTGTGTTTTGTTTCCTGACTCATTGACCTCGAGGTCACAAGTTCAAAGGTCAAAATCACAAATGACAGTGCAAGAAAAATATCAAAATTAAGTATAAAATCAGGTGAAATCTTAATTAATATAACACAATTCGATAGTCATGTGTTGAACAGACATCTGAAATTTGTAGACGTTTCCTGTAACTCGAGTTACTGCATCTTTAATGAGTTTTTCTCATGTGACTTTTACAGATGACGTCATTTGTGCAAGGGAGCCGCCATATTTTACGGAAGGCGTAAAATCGTGAAGATCATTTTGTAAACATTGCGAAATAAGCACTGATTTATCGAGTTTATCGTGTTACGTTGGGCTTCAAAAGCCTAAATTAATCTCTCTTTAGTTTTAAGACTTAAATACTTTATTTCAAATATGACGGCATCAAGTTCAGGGGGCGGTGGCGGCAAAAATTTCAAGGTGGTTTTGCTCGGCGAAGGTTGTGTTGGAAAAACGTCACTTGTATTGCGTTATGTGGAGAATAAATTCAATGAAAAGCATCTCACAACGTTACAGGTAAGGCTTTTGTATTAAATTTCGTAAGAATGTACAGAATAAGTCAATTGCAGTAGGACTCATTTTGGCTAATTTCAGTGACATGAATCATGATTTTTCATATTTTTGCAACGATTAAAAAAAAAATGCAGTGTCAGTGAGTAATTTCAGTAAACATGGTAAATTTACGGGACTGGCTTCTGAATCTTAATGTTAGTTAGATTCTTCCCACTACTAGTCTAATTACAAATTAGTCTACAATTTTTTTTTTACATTCAATAGAACATGTTCATGATGAACCTTTGCCGCAATTAATGGCCAGAAGTTACAACGCCAACCCAAGTTTTCAATTTTATTTTTTAAGTTGTGTACATACTACATCGTTGACGTTGTCTGACAGGAGCCATAAGCATCAATTCCACAATGACTGACTAACAAAGTAATTGCAGTTAGTTGCTTTCAAATAATTCTCGGACACAAAAATTTAGTGCCATGCCTGGCCCTGGGATGGGCTCTAAATTTTTGTGTCAGAGAATTATTAGGCCTATTATTTAAGACAGGCTGTGGTTGATCGTAAAACACAATCCGATTACCAAGTCTTAAAATCTGGTAATCCGCAAAAAATTTTGGTTATCCGTAATTTACCGCCAAAATAAGAAAAATCATTTATTTATCAAGTGATTTATTTTACCCAATAAAGCCCAACACAAATGGGCAAAATATTCAAAAATGCGTAAGTAATCAAAAAATGTCATACCCCCAATATGCAAATAAGCTTATTACAATATTTGATCATACCTTTACATTAATTCCCCAAAAAACTCAAAGAAATATATCAAGAAATAGGCTTACCTATCAAGTTCAGAGACAGAGCATCTGGCATTTTGTCTTTCTTATTTGCCATTTATGCCAAATTTAAATGAAACTTATCACATAAAAAATGCAAATTGACTCATGATAATTTACTTTTTATCATTTGTTGTGAAAATATTGATTTTTTCAATTTTTGAAACGAAGTTGTGATGATATGAAGTCCAAATACACTAAAAACAAAATTTGGCAATTCTAACACTTACACTTACACTTAAGGTTGATGGGTTTTAATAAATAGGTATTAGCCTTTAATATCCCCATATCCATTTTCTTTCCAAAATGTGTCAAGCTTTGTCTTAAATTGGTTTGTTGAGACTGCCGTAACCACGTCCTCTGACAGCCCATTCCATCGATCAACTACTCTCTGGGAGAAGAAGTTTTTCCTTACGTTCAGTCCCTTGTTCAACCTCTTCTTGAAAAGCTTAGACCTGTGACCTCTTGTTCTGGTGTTATGGGAGAAGCTGAATAATCTTTCTGGCTTGATGTCATCTAGCTTGTTGAGGATTTTATACACCTCTATCAGATCTCCTCGAATTCTTCTCACCTCTAGCGGATACAGCTTCAGTGCTCTGAGTCTCTCTTGATACGTCTTGTTTCTAAGTGAGGGAACCAATTTGGTTGCCCTTTTCTGGATCTTTTCCAATGTCTTGATGTCACCAATCTGGTATGGGTTCCATGCTTGCACTCCATACTCAATGTGAGGACGGATGTATGCCTTATACAGTATTGCAAAGCTTTCTTTGTCTATGTGCTGAAAAGTTCTCTTGATAATCCTTAAACTCGACATGGCTTTTGCTGCTGCCTTTCTGCACTGTGTTGATGGCTTACAATCGTCAGTGATGTATATTCCCAGGTCTTTTTCTTCTTTGGCTTTAGGAATGATTTCATCGCCAAGAGAGTACGTTTTGCCGGGGTTATTCTTTCCCATGTGCATATTGCATTTCGAGGCATTAAAGCGGAGAAGCCACGTGTCAGACCAGGTTTTCAGCTGGTTGAGATCGTCTTGAATGGTGTCAGCTCCCTCTGTGTTGGATAGTTCAACTCTGTTGTATAATTTTGTGTCATCCGCAAACATTCTTGTGGTTGATTTGACGATTTCAGGGAGGTCGTTGACATACAAAACAAACAAGATAGGACCTAACACAGATCCCTGTGGAACTCCGCTCAGCACATCCGCCCAGTCAGATACCTCGCCTCTTAATCCAACTTGTTGCTTTCTTGCTGTCAAGAAATCTTGTATCCAATTCAAGATGTTGCCTTGCAATCCATATGCTCTTAATTTGGAAATCAGTCTTTTGTGGGGAACTGTGTCAAATGCCTTAGAATAGTCGAGGTAGATGACATCCACACCGAATCCATAATCTAGGCTTTCTGTGATGTCTTCCAGGGTGGTTAGTAGGTTGGACATGCATGACCTACCCTTAGTGAATCCATGTTGATCCGGTGACAGCATGTTGTGTTCATCAATGTGATTGAGTAGTGAGTCTCTAACCAGGGATTCCATTATCTTACAGGGCACACTTGTTAAGCTTACAGGTCTGTAGTTGCTGGCCAGCTTTTTTGCTCCTTTTTTATATATTGGTGTTATCTTGGCAAGTTTCCATTCATCTGGTATCTTTCCCTCTTCCATCGACTTCTGGTATATAGCTAGCAGAGGCACTGCTATATCATCACAACATTCCCTCAGTACTTGAGGGTGAATTTGGTCAATCCCTGGAGACTTGTCTGGTTTCAATGCCTTTAGTTTCTTTGTCACATCTTCCAGTGTGAATTCAGCTTTGGTAAGACTGGCTTGGTTTGGGACTCTATCTTCCAATGTTGGTGGATCACCATCTTGTTCTTTGGTGAAGACACTTTGGAAGAATGTGTTCAACACATCAGCAGTTTCCTTGTCTGTTTTTGTCAGTTCACCTCTATCGTTTTCTAACTGTGAAACGCCACTTTTGACCTTTTGCTTATTCCTCACATAACTGTAAAAGGCCTTCGGTTTTTCTTTGAACTGCTTCATGAGGTTTTTCTCATAATCTGCCTGTGCTCTGCGTACTTTCTTTTTCGTGCTGTTGCTCTGCCTCCTGTATGCTACAAAATCCATGTACCTCTGGGTGCGCTTGTACTTTTGGAACAACTTGTACTTCTTTCTGATGGAACGCTTCACACCTGCTTTCAGCCAAGGTGGCTTCCTGTTTGTCTTTTCCTTCTTCAGTGGAATGTGTTTCTTAGTGGCTTCGTTGTACACATTTCGGAAGGCTACCCAAGCTTCATTGCAGTTCTTATCTGTAAATTCTTTGACCCAGTCAATGCTTTTAAAGTGCTCTTGGATCTTGGAGTAGTTCCCCTTGTTGTAGTTGAGGGATGCTGTTTTCTTGTTGTCAACTTTGTGTATATCTGTCTTAGTTTCATATGTCCAGAATAGCCCATCATGATCACTGACTCCTAGTGGTGCTAGATGTTGTATGGAGTCTACCATCAATTCGTCAGTTGTTATGACTAGGTCGAGGAGTGATGGTGCCTGACCAATTCTTTGTCTTGTTGGCTTTTCAACATGTTGCACTAAATAAAGATCCTGTAGTAATTCATAAAATATCTGTGGTTCTGACTCTACTCCTGCATTCACATTCTCGTTGACCCAATCGATTTCAGGGAAGTTAAAGTCACCCATAATTAACAAATGGGTTACATTGTTCACTTTCATTGCTTGTGAAATCTGTTGACGGAGCATCAAGTTGTTTTGGTCTGGACTGTTGGGGCTTCTAATGGGTTTTGTTATTGTTTATATCTTTCAATTAATGCCGTTTACCATTTTATACCATCAAAACAAATTTGCATATTGCGCTAAGTGCCCAGACGGGCCGCAAAGTTATGACACCGTAATGAACATAACTTTTTTACCCTAAATACTCATTGCTTTTATTTTTCAGGAAATGAATTTGGAAAAAATCAAATGGAATTTATACAAAATAAGTTAGAAATGTTTTTTATTGCACTTTGAAGCACCAGGGTATCTCTGAACATTAATGAGGTCCAATATGAAACCAATTATGTTCCTTACAATGACACTAAAACTCATTGTATTTACTGGCATTTCACCAAACATCTTCAATCTCTTGAAAAAAAAATTATGCATTATCGAGATGTTTTCTCTTCACTTTTATAAGGACATTTTACGTTATTATTAATAATTTTGGACGTTTTAAAAACACCATGAAGGCTCTCATTGTGTTTTTTACCAAGTTGAATGTCTTGAGTTTGCTATGACACCAAGTGTAACGAACATAATGCTTTTTTTCCCACCCTTTCCTGAGCAATTTCGTGAAAAATTTGGAATTTATTATCATACATATTAAAATTAATACTGTTTACAGTAGAAATGCACAATTATATTAATTTCATACTTTAAGAAAAACATGTTGGCTGATTCTCATTTTGGTAAGTATAGTCGTGACACCTTTTCAGTCTCCATTTTGGCCAAAATTTTGAACAAAATTATCTTTTTTTTTGCAATTAGAGAGCAACATGACATTTTTCTCCCTTAAGTTGTCCCTTCATATATACATCTATCATTTTTATCAAAAATATTGTTCAAAAGTTTTATTTTTTTCTCACAGTACTTAAAACAAAAATTCATACCCAGTGTTTGCCAGTATCATATTATTACACTTATGTGATTACAGAAAATCTTGGTTGGTTCTAAAATTATACTCTAGGTGATGTGCACTTTTTACATTCAGCTGAGAAGGGGGTGTTTGCTAATATTGTATTCTAGTGTATGTCCAAAATACTTTAAAAGCCCATTGTTTGTAATTAAAAATTTGATCAATGAATAGATTGTTTCGGAGGTTTGTTAACGAAAAATAGATCAAAAATATTTTGTGTGTAAATTAAAGTACCACTGTTAATATTATAACAACAAGTGAACAAATTCAGCTTGATTTACAAATGTAGTACCAACAATGACCTGCTAGATGTGGTTATCAATTTTTAACAGAAAATGTAACCTCCGAAACGTCAACGTTCACTGTGTCTGTCTACAGAAATTAAATCGAACTGATGTTGAAAACCATATACCAGCAAGAAAGGTTGAACACTTGTCTATAACTACAAGGAAAACACTGGAAATTTAATCCAATACAATTTAAAACTCCAAGTTAGAAATAGGGTGTGCAAAAATGAGACAGCTGTAGGGTCATTCATCTTGTGCCATAAAATCTGAAAAGAAAAAAACACTTTAAGTTTGTTTTAAGCTACTTTACCTAGGACAGTTACAAGGCAAAAAATCATAGAATTTCATCACTCTGTTTAAATAGCAAGCTCATTGATTGTGAAAAAGACCAAAGATGGAACTTTATAAAAAATCAGGCACCATAGATATCGGTTTATGCAAATTCATGGTTGATGACTGATGTGTGTGTAGTCCCAGAGCTGTGACCATGGACCATACTTAACTTTTATCATTGGGCATTGTAATTTCTATAGGTCCT
This sequence comes from Ophiothrix spiculata, assembly GCA_000969725.1. Classification (NCBI taxonomy): domain Eukaryota; kingdom Metazoa; phylum Echinodermata; class Ophiuroidea; order Amphilepidida; family Ophiotrichidae; genus Ophiothrix; species Ophiothrix spiculata. The sequence continues at coordinate 87,798 of JXSR01S028069.1, read as the reverse complement.
AGGTCACAGGAATAATGCATTATAATACTTTGGCCATTTAAGCTTTCTAAGTTTTGACATGAAATATTTGAAAAATAAAAAACCTAAAAAAATTCCACTTAGCATAGGCAACATATTTTGATAGTGTAGAATCATAACAAACATATAAAAATTTAAACCCAAAGAAGAAATTTATCATCCAATTTCTGGAAGTAAACAAAGTTGAGGTTGTCAAATTCGGAAACCCGGCAATGTTACAACATACAAGGTAAGTTTAGGCCTAAAAATCACACATTTTGATTCTAAATGTTAACAAACCACCTATCATGACATGCACAAGGACTCTCAAGGAGCTTACTAAATATAAAATTTGTGAACAGCTTCAATATTTTGCCTGAATTTACTGTGTGGACTTAGTCCTAAGATGGTATGTACAGACATGCTTAATAAATGGCAGTTTTACTACATACATAGCATTTCCCATGACTTGACACTAAAGCCATGCATCTCAATGTGGGAGTACTTATAGGGTAGCGGTGTGACATTTCTCTGAAATGAAATTATTTTAGTTGCTTTCATATGAAGATGAGTACCTAGAGCTTTTGTTTTGGCAAAACCAGCCTTATCAATTAATGTTAGTTGATTTTATGATTAATTATACAAACAAGCATGCAGGGGGGCGGATATTGGGACACGGTACACTATAGAAATTCTATGGGGAAAAGGAGTGAAAAAAGTGTGTTTCTTAAAGTTATGTGTAAACCCCATAAACTATATATATTTGTAAAGGTCTTGCCTTGGGAAATCTAAATCAGGTATTTAATTTCATGTGGGGTACAATATAATGATAATTTGGAATAATTTTCAAAACTCTCTTTTTTTGGTAAACTTCCTCAATACTTTGGAATACAACATTTTAGGACTTACCCCCATCACAAAAACAATGGCATTTTTAGAATCCTTGGACAATTTCCTCTCAGAAAATGTATAGTTTTGCGGGGATAGGGTCTAAACTTGTATTGTTATTATGTTTTTAAATGATAACACGCAATTTTCAGAAATTTGAGGTGCGTCACAAAAGATGTTCCCACCTTTTGATGCATGGCCCTAAGTCAAGTCATGGTGCCAGGACTAATGTGTGTGTATTTATAAAAGAACATGCAGATTTCATCATCTACAATGGCAATAAATGAGTATTCATATTAGTTTGTATTCTATCATTTTACTAAATGATCGGGGCAAGTTCTATAACGCAGGTAATAATTGTATGATGTGTTACAAAACGCTAGCTCCATTGGTTGTTCGTGTGGTGCAGGCTGCTGAATTTTGCATCAGTGCCTCTGGATATCTGTATTTTAGGCTCAATACTAAAAAGATGGCTCTGTTGACAGTTTTCACTGTGACTTTCAGTCTAACCTGGAGTCAAATGGGTGCATCCTGTTATCTTTTTTTTATTTTTATTTTTTTTTGGTTCCCGGGTTTTGGTTGATATATATAGGCCTACAATGTTTTCTCGACCGGTGTGGATTGTGTTATGGGCAATTTTAAAAAAAATGGCTCTGTTTTGGGACATTCTGTCCACCCAAGAGGCAAAAATTCAAAATTGATTAATCAATGGTATTTTGATCTTACTGTACTCCCGACATGTTATAT
>JXSR01S028069.1:66915-82105 GCA_000969725.1 Ophiothrix spiculata | reverse complement strand
GGCTTTAAAAGCCAGTAAAAATAAATAAATAAAAAATAAGCCTTTTTCTGCAAGTGCAATAGCACAGAGAGGGCTAATGAAGTGCCTTCAGTATTTTTTATGACTTGATTACACATGTTGGGCAAACATTTATCAGTGAATTTATGTTTTGTAAACATTATGTAGTCACTGCACGTTGAAGAAACTCCCAGGTATCAAATCTTTTTACTAGCAATTTGATACTTGGAATTTGAACAACTGTTCATTAAGGCTTACTCTACATTGTACCCTATCTATAGCATGGACTGCTATAATTTCAATAAATACCATGTATACTTTTCCATCTGTATAGGACATTAAAATTGTCCTGAGAAAGTGGCCTCACACCCCCCCCCCCCCCCCAACAACAACAACAACAAAATGTTTACTTGTTCTACACACTTTGCTGAGGTAGTGCCTAGAGGGTTGTTAGAAAAAGATTTACCTCTTTTGGAACAACTAAAACTATTACGTTATTATAGGTGAAGGACAAGCAAACTTTTTTGGGGTGAAGAGTGAAAAGGATCTGGAACTGGATCTGATACATGGCAACATCCAAATTTTGAGTCAAATGCAAAGGTAGACCAATGGCTTATCATAACTTCTGAACCACAGAGCAATTTAGGGTAAAGTTTTTTACCCAAGGAAACAAGGAGATGTGGATCCATTGTTCAAAATAGGGGAGTACGTGCAATGAGGTATTCCATTACTGTGGGGTTTTTTTGCCCATTTTTGAAGTTTTATATTCTATTTCGTTCACAGGTATTATGTATTATCAGCACTATAATTTGCTAATTAATAGTTCTTTTATGGTTACTATTTTGAAAAAAATTTTGAAGAAGAATATTGTCCTGACATAGTTTAAAAATGTTGTTTAATTTAAGACATTTCAGTAATTTTACCTTTTCTTTTTTCAGGTTAAAAATTGGGTGAAAGAATTGAGGAAAATGTTGGGCAATGATATTGCACTATGTATAGCAGGTGAGTTAGTGAAAAATGAGATGTTTATTTCAGAAAACTATATTTTCCAGTAATTCACAACTTGTTTAGATAAAATATTAAGCTTCTTGTGGTATAGAATTTAAACTGGGAAAGAGGAGGCGTCAAAAAAATTATCAGAGCATATCTTTAAAAAAAAATGTTGTTTCAATATCATTTGAAGCAATTAGGCCCAAAAAAAATTGTTTGGTTGCCCTCCACCGACCGACCCTATTTTTCAGCCAGACCCAAACTTTTTTTTATTGAACAATTTTTTTTTCTCAATAGATGCAAAACTTACCGGAAACTACAAAGAAAAAAATGTTATATTTTTGCTGTTTTCAATATTCAACCCTCAAAATGTTTAGGATGTCCCAAATCACTACAAGAGGTATTTGATTGTTTTGATTTGGATGTCGCGGGGGAAATTGTGAAGGCTGGAGCGGCCGATCAATCTAGCGGTCCGTGGAAGAGTATTGAAATAAAAAAAAAAAAAAAAACGACCGACCGACCCTCTTTGAAAAAAGCTGTGGAGGGCAACCAAACATTTTTTTTTTGCCTAAGGACAATCAAAATGTGACATCAGGATGTACACAATTAAAGGTACATGGTCTGATTTGTCACATTATAGTTTTCACTGTCATACGAGGGGGTATCAAAAAGTTTTAAGGATGACCCAGAAGGAAGAGAGCTATGTCAATGAACTTTTGTCAGGATTGTCACTCGTCCTTGAGTACATTATGGTGTAAAAATCATATCAATGGCATTTACTTTCTGAATAATTGTCGATAGCTGCAACAACCTCCCTCCATTAATCAGATAAACCGCATGGAGAAATCAAAGAAACGTGGCGTGATTAAATCCCTGCATTTGAAGGGTTACAGCCCACTAATTCTATGATGGATTAAAAGTTTGATACCATAGTATAGGTTGCGTCCTCCTCTTTCCATTTATACCAAAATTATGGAAATCGGTCAATAAATGATGTCACAATGATATAATAAAGCACGGTCGACCTGAAAATGTTGATTTTAGCAAAATATAATGTGGAATTTTTTGGCTAAAAGAGGACCTGTACAAATTTGGTCTCTGGATAGTCAGTTTTAAATGGGAGAAATGTGTTACTTTGCACAGTGGCTATGGAAAGATGTAAAAGGTTCACATAATAAAATTATGTTCCTGGCTGTATTTCTTCTTGGTGATCTTTAAAACTTTTTGATTCCCCCTCGTATATGAAAGATCACAACTTAATATGCTTCAATTTCAAATTTCAGTCAAATCTGGACAACTGTTTAATTTTATGAGCAATGTTATATTTTCCATTTGCCCGTGCTTTAAATAATTTTATCAATATCATTACCATAAAATTGATTATTTAACACACTTTCAGCCATAAAATTTCACATGGGCAATGAGAAAAAAATATGATGAAAATTTTGGTACCGAAATATCAGAAAGTTTGAAAGAATGATGAACCAATCGGACAGGACTCCTTTAATCTTTCCAATAAATAAATCACAGTCCTGCAACATCTCTTTTCCAATTATGTTCTGAGACACTGTTTGCTTCCAGCATTGGGCAAAAAAAAATGTTTGGTTGCCCTCCACAGCTTTTTTCAAAGAGGGTCGGTCGTTTTTTTTTTTTTTTTTTTTTTTTTTTCAATACTCTTCCACGGACCCGTAGGTCTATTGGTCGCTCCAGCATTCACAACTTCCCCCACGACATCCAAATCAAAACAATCAAATACCTCTTGTACTGATTTGGGACATCCTAAACATTTTGAGGGTTGAATATTGAAAAAAGCAAAAATATAACATTTTTTCTTTGTAGTTTTCAGTAAGTTTTGCATCTTTTTCAATAAAAAAAAGTTTGGGTCGGGCTGAAAAATAGGTTTGGTTGGTGGAGGGCAACCAAAATATTTTTTTTGGCCTTGTTCACCTGTGTAATTCACTTATCAATTGTTTCTCTGGCCCCTGAGTACTCGGGGACTGGTGGGGAACTTGGTCAATTAGCTGGCAAATTCCTTGCAATTTTCTGAAGACTTCCCAACAGGACAGGGCAACTTCAAGCGCTAAGTCCTGTAGTGATTCCCGGCCCTTCCCACCGAAGCGGACATCTACACAGCAAAAATCCCCCGCCCTGTCATGCAACGTTTGAAGTAAGAAAATAATTTTACTTGTCCACCGGACAAGCAGCATATTTATTTTACTTGTCCGGACAAAAATCTGCTTGCCCAAATTTTTTTGGTTCAATTTTTGTATACAAAAATAGAACAAAAACAAAGTATTACACAAATTTTGCACAGCTAGTAAAAGCTGCAACTGTTTATTAGAACTTTTAGAAGATAAATGTAGTTACACTGTTACAAAAGTAACTTGTAACTAATTTTAAATTCAGCATTTCCAAATCCAATCTTTTCTTGTTCATACTCAATAACATACGGAACGCTGGCGTTTCTTCTGGCTTATTGGCAGCGTCACTTGCTTCCTTCTCGCGCTTATGTTTCACGCTTTTTTCATGGGATGTTATTGTATCCAGACGCAAACTTTTGCTGCCTTTCGCGAGGCTAGACGACACATCGGCCTGCCCAAAGGCGTTATCCTTACACAGATCACAATACATTGTATCTCCAGCTTCATTGACAGACAACCACGGTCTGCCATCTTTCCAACTTAACACAAATTTTCTCTCATGTTTTTCCTTGTACGCAGCAGAATTTGCCCCCTTTTCAGCTGGTCTCTTTAGAGGATTCCGTTTACCAAAAGCTCAGCTGTCTCACCATTCTAAAAATATCGTTGAACCCCTGCCTACTGGTACTGGAATATTCAGGTTGATAATGACAACAAATACGGAAGCAATGCAAGCACGTGGAAAATATTCTCGTAATAAGAGACCATAGTTCAAATATAAGGCAGCGTAATACATGCAAGCGATAACGAACGGGTGTAACAGAGACCAAAGCCTCGATCTTCAAAGTTCAGTATTGGTATACGTAAATATACGAAATGTGAAATTGGTAGTTGCCGATGCGAATGTTTGAAACGTAAATAAAAATCAACATTTCGGCATCACAGTCAAACTTCGGGAGTTCCCCTAGTACATTCGCCGATAGCGGCGATCGATATGTTGGATTTATTTAACTTTTTCTCTTGGTCTAAACCATCGAATTTGCGGTCATTTTGTCAGAAATATTGGAACACGATATTGCATTTTGGTCCCAATAAGCTTATGGAATACTGTTATACAGTTAATAAGTATGTTTGATTTTCACTTGTCCCTCGGACAAGTGCTCACTTCAATTTCACTTGTCCGGCGCAAATTTTAGTCGTCCCGGACAAGCGGACAAGCGCTTACTTCGAACGTTGCTATCATGACAAATTCCCAGCTAGGCCCTGCTACCCAGCCGTGGAAACAACTGTCATACGCATCAAGTCACAATCAAAGTTTGATTTTGACAGTTAGAATTCATACCTTAGAGCTAGAACTGACTCTGTCCACTTTTTTTGGTCAAAAAATGCACCTGTTTTAGCTTAGAACCTTAAAATGTTAATTGACATAAAAGCAAAAGGGAGGTGTCAAATTGGACATAGCAACCTCTGTCCCCCCAAAAAAATCAACTTAATATCTATATTGGTGGGTACATTTTCTAAATTTTGTCAAAAATCGACATATAAAGTCAGAACTGCCTCTATGGGGATGAATTATTCATGAAATACCCTCTATTTCCCTCAATCATCACTCTCAACCTGGATAATTTTCGCCCCAAACATGTAGTGGACTAGCAGTTTCTGTTGCATGTGTAATAGCTGCCTTTAATTTGTGGGCCCAGGTTTGTACGAACCTCCAGATAGGTAATACATGTAATGTCCCCAGTTGAGATTGAAATTTTTTTTCAACTGGGGATGTATGGACCGCTGGTATGGACTCTTTTACAGTACCGTGGTTTCCACCCGGTGGTATGTTTTTTATATGATTCAGTAGCATAAGCAAACATTTGTACTTTGTAACACTGTATTCCTTGCAAAATTTTAATAAGTGCATTATAATTATCAGGCCTTGCATTTTGAGGCGTGCACATTATCACACACCTAAAATGATATTGAGGTGTGTGATTTTCAGCACACCTAAATTTAGTAAAATTATACTTAATTAGATACAAAATGCACACCTACAGCACACCTGAATGAATATATCTTGAGAAGTGCTATTTGTAACATAAAGTATTTTCAAAATTCAAGGCCTGCCAAATGCTTCTTAACATGCATACTTTCATTTGAAACTCAATACAATTGTATGTGTTTTTAAGAAAAGGAAGTGGTTGCGATTATAATGTACATTTAAACCCCAAGTTTCTATCGTTAACATTTTCCTTTTATCTATCTTTCTATGCAGGAAACAAAATAGATTTGGAAAAACAGAGAAATGTATCAGTAGCAGAGGCAGAAGCGTAAGTATTTTTATTAATTCACTTTTATTGTCTCACCTGAAAATTTTCGCTGTCCGCAAATTTTGTCCGAAGCAAATCACGCAAACCGCATGCCCTACGTTATGATATTATGTGGCTTGCTAGACTTGGAGCCAAACTGGATCCAGCAACGATTTTGGCGCAAAATATGCTAATTAACCCTTACCCTCCTACGTACTACAAAGTACTACAGTAAGAAATCAAGAATTAGCCTAAGTCCGAATACGTCACAGACGGCGAATATAAATGATCAGGAAATTGCTGCCCAGGCAGGCCGTGCTCGGTGGCTTGGCATAGCTGGACATTGGGTCGGGATAGCGGGGTTCAGGGGTTCGAATCCCAGGGGAAGCGGACATTTTTTCATGACGTATTCGGACTTTGACTGTATTTAAGCGTGCGAGAGGGTTATGTAACTAATTTCCATAATTTATGCATTAAATTGTTGAAATAGCATATTTTACAAACTGTGTACCCTACATTCATGAAATTTAGTGAGTAGGTGGGGCTAGAGCTGTGCTTGTGCCAGCTGCGTATTTGCATAATTTAGTTCGAAATTTGCCTATTTGTCAGCTTTGTCTGATTTCAAAGGTTAAGAACTTAAGGTGTTAAATTGTTTGTCTTGGAACAGCAATCAAAAGTGTCAAAGGTGACCCTGTCGTCCGACCTTTCCCTTGGGGTCAAAGGTCAAAAGAAAGTTCAAATTTTCAACTTCGTCCGATTTCAAAGGTTCAAATTGTTCATCTTGGATCAGCGATGAAAAGTGTCAACAATGACCCTGTCGTCCGACCTTTCCCATAGGGTCAAAGTATCATATTTAATTTATTTTACTAAGTTATGACTTTTGTGTGACTTGTTTTGTTTATATTTACAGTTATTCAGCAACAGTAGGGGCCAAGCATTATCTAACATCAGCCAAACTAAACAAAGGAATTGAAGAAATGTTTTTAGATCTTAGCAAAAGTAAGTGAACATGTTTTCTTTGGTATTCATATTTATTTTAGACCTGCCAACTTGTTTATTTCTCCGAGAACGTTTGAAGAATTATGCATCGCAAACCTGTAAATACTGCATTGTGTTATTACATGTTGCATTAACTTGCTCTGGAACCCCATGAAAATTTGTCAAACTTAACCCTTTCGATCCGATAGAAAGCTTGAGCGTTTCCAAAGGAGCTTACGAGAGAACGCTCAGACTTTCCAATTCTTATTGAGTGTAAATTAATTCAGCACAGGCTTTACACACTCATATTGCAATTCAGGATCGAAAGGGTTAATGATTTCTGCAAAATAATATGAGCAAGTCTATACCTTGTTACAATTCTACAATATATACTATGCAGCTCACACCTGAATAACACGCTTATTTGTATAAGATAAAAAATGGCCGGCCAGCTAGCCACATATCCTAATTGTTTCCTTTGGACAGTAACAAAACATGTTTTAGACCTTATACATAACCGTTGATAAAAAAATATGACGTATCAAATACAGTGTTAAATATTGATAGTTTCATTGTTTGCAAATAGCCACAGGTCAGATGTGGTCTTAACGAATAATTTGTCGGTCACATCACATACCGGTCTATTTAGCGAAACAAAATAAATTAATTATATCTTATTAATTAGGCTAAATTAAGGCCTGTAACTTGGTAGATATGAAGAAATCATCAATATATCAATCCAGGCAAATTACCTCAAAAAAATTTAAAAAATCTCATACAGACCAGTATGTGATGCGACCGACGAATTGTAAAAATTGTCGACACTATTATAATGATTTCCATGTTCTGTCACTTCTCAATTTTGCAGGAATGTTAGAAGCTTCACCATCAGATGATTTTAGCAAAGGCGGCACATCGTCATCAAGGCAAGCAAGAAAAACCGTCACAATAGTAGAAGACGACGAGGCGCAACCTGTCAGCAGCGGTGGTTGCTGCTCCTGAGTGACAGAGGGCGCTTCTCATTCTTTCGCTATATCCTTGTTATTATTTTGTCAACTCTTATAACCCCTCTCCTCCTTCCCACCATAAATGGAAGTGGATTAGGGTTATATAGGAATTTGGTCAGCTAGGTTTTTATGTATGTGGGGGACAGTGAGAGAGCAGACGGGTAAAGAGATGAGCCAGCTTAGGCTGCTGAGTTTTGCACCTGGATGACCCCTTAGGATAATCATATTTATTTAGGATGTCGCATACTAACAGAAGCTGTAAAGTTGTTCAGGTCCCAAAGGGCTACCTGTCAGAGAGCAGAAAGTGGCATTTGATAGTATTATTATCATTCCACTTTCAGAGAGATGTGGCCAACTTTACATGCAGGTGACCCATAAAGTAATCCATGTAATTCATATATCATTTATATGGAATGGCCAGTTAGAAGGAAGTTTATTATCACACAATGTTAATTATCCATGCCACATTGTAAGGTAAATTCCATTTAAAGAGCAGCTTCTCTATAGGCTAAACAATAATGTATTGGACAATTTAAACAAAAATCCATTGTACGGGTTGCATTTACAAACAATGGGGCCCTGCACTCTGAATTTCTGTTTAAACTGTCCAAAATAATTTTTTTTAAAGGTATTTTTTTAGTATCAGAAATACAGTATACTATACAAATTCCAAAAACTATTTCCAAAAACATGTTAATTATTTAGTACAATGATTCAAACTGATGAACATCTATATATTTGAAACTATCAAATAATTCACTCAAACAAATATATATGGAAAATATATTTTAATTAAGATTTTCCTGTTTTCCAAGCTTAACCATGCGTGTATGCTCCCGTCAAGCCCTGTAGCATTTCGAGAACACCTGAGCTCAACTTTATATTATAATTTGGCTGCAAAAACTATGCAAAGCTGGAAAAACGTAATTGAAAATGATTTTTTGAAGTAATTTCATGAATTGATAATTATTTTTTTTGGGGTGGGGGTGATTGGTGGCACATTAAAACTTGTTCAAAGTGCTCTGGTAGTATACTGTCAACACATCATCATATGAACACAGAACCTGCTATATGTTCTCTTTGTTTAGCACTTTGTCACTAAAATATAAAACCTAGATGTGTCAGGGACGCGATAAGTGGTTCTTTAGGGGATTGAAGCGCCATTTCAAGAGCCTAGCTGTGACCCAAGACTGAACACTATAAAGTCTGTAATGGAAATTTATGCAAAATTGCAGCTAACTGCACTAAGGCTTGGCGTCCAAAGATATTCGCTTGCCCGAGTGACATTCGATCACCCTACCAAGAAAACTTTGCTCCAACAGGAAGCGACTATCGATCGCTTAACAAATTTCACAACATTCGCTACATTTCAGATTGAATTGGAGCAAAGATCGCTCCAAATTAATATTCTTGGGTTTGTTTATTCAATAATCATATAGCACTACAAAATGCGCGAGTGACATTCGCTTTCATGGATTGAAATGATGTTCGCGCAATGAGAGAGACATTCGCTCTCCCTTTTAGCCAGTAAGTCAAAGGGAATATCAAAAGCGAATGTCACTCGGCCGAGCGAATGTCTTTGGACGCAAAGCCTGACAACTTTCTTGCATTCTCTTGATTGCTGTACTATGTATCATGGAGTCATTTGTATAGTTAGTCTCAGTTGTTTTTCACTTGTTAACAGGTTTTTTCTTTCCGACACTTGTTAAGGCCTTCTGCGTACTGATGTACTTATTTACACACATATTTGCAGAGCGTGAATTGTTGATTTTGATTGTTTATACTCACACTGTTCAAAATCGCGTTAAGAGTGGCGTGGAAGACCCGATTCGAAATGAAAAACAACTTTGAGATATAGTATATACAGGTTGCATCACAAATTGAGCATGAAGTTGCAATCTTGCATATACTGAGTTAAAGTACATTAGACATTGCATGAAAAAGTGAAATTTGTAGAAAATCTAGGGTGTTGTTCAGATAGAGATACAGCCATATGTATGGCACTTTTCATTCATTTGGGGGGGGGGGATTTAGATATTTCAAATTGTCAGTGATAATTTTGTGATTAAAAAAGCTTATACATATTTGCACACATGTTAAAGATAAGAGTCGAATCCCTCCTATATCGGTGTTAGGAGAGCTACATGAGCCCAGTGGTTGGTAAGTCATATGGGCATAAGCCTCTTGTCCGATTACCTGAAGCCTGTGTTCACAATATGCATAAATTTACACATTTAACTTTTATTTAAGCTTTATCTAATGTAATGTACTTGTGGGTTGAGTTCATAAAAAAATGTTAGAAAACCTTAAAATATGTTTCCCTAATCCACCTCCTCCTTGCCCTTTGGTGTAAATAATCAACAATCCAAATACAAAAACATGTACAAAAAAGAGTCAAATCTAGTGTTTCTAGTACATTTTGGACATAGTCCACATTTTATTTATGTGTGTTGTGCATGTACTGAATAATCACTGTGTTATGAAAAAAATACATCTTTTGTGAATTGTATTACAATTTGTATTAATAAGTAAGCAGTGTTTGCATGTACATCCATATTATCTATAAAGTCAGGAAAAACTATGTGAATCAAGGACTTTAAAAATGGGAATTGGTACCTATTTTCATTGCTGTGTAAATGGTATCCCAGTGTAATGGATGGTGGCTATCTTGGATTGTCGCTAATGGAGTGCGAGTTCTTGTATTTTACGGATGCACGTTTTTTTTTCACTAGCGTCCCAAGCTCGGAGCAAGTCGCAATAGACGCTGCTTTGCCCTACAAAGTAAAAACGCAGTATGTGCATTTATAAAACAAAGCAGATACTTCCTTTACAAATGCAATTTCACTTCAATCCATTCCCACATTAGAAAGTTGTATCCGCAAATGTTTAGTATAGTAGATACTGCCTTAAGTTATGCAAGTGAATTGAATTGTCTGCTCATTTGTGCAGATTTCTTCAAGGGAAAAGGAAGTAACTTGCAATTGATATGCAATGCACATACTGCGTTTATTCTTACTCTGTTAGGCAGTGCTGGAAACAAGGACATGATTTGCGGATGAAAGAAATTGCACACTGACTATTTGCAACATCAGGATTTGCACGATCTGCCTAGATAAGGCCTGTATCTGAACAAATCCCAAAAGTACAATAACTCTGCTCCACGATCAACAACAAATGGCGACAAGTGGAGGTTCTTCTTATTGAATTCCTTGATCCAAATAGATGGTGGATTTTTATATAAAAGTACACCAAGATATATCATTTAGTGTTAATGCATTTTGTATAATCTCTGAATTTGTGTTCTCCAAGAGTTCAAGTGGTTGGACTCACTCGAGTCTGTATGCCTTGCATGAGACAGGAAAAGTGGTGGGGGGTTCAATATATTCATGGCCTGATGTAGAAGGAGATAAGGCGCTGGAGCATAATTAGGCCACAAGTTTGTGATGCTGTCTGCAACCTGGCCACAGCCTTGATTTTCCAAGGTGGCCACCATAGGCTTGATTATGCACATCAAGGTGCAGAATTGTATCTAGTTGTAGAATTGCACCGTTTTTGAACAAATGAATGGGGTATTACCATTGAATGTGAACATTTTGTCAAAAAGACACATTCCTGCACCTCACTCATTATGCATCACTGAATAGTTTCAAAACATGTAATGAATATTTTACAATAATCATGAGGTGAACAATCAAACCTACGGTCACCATTTTGGGAAATTAAGGTTGTAGGTTGCTGCCGGATTTATACACCATTTGGGAAATTAAGGTTGTAGGTTGCTGCCGGATTTATACACCATTTAGTTCAGCTTGATTGATGAATAACTGCAAAGTTTCAAGTAAATATCTGTAGTTTTTATTTTACAGAAATTTATTACTGTTAGGTAAAATAAGCATTAAGAATTGATTAAAAAAAACTGTTATGATACCAAGAGCTTCACATCCGTCTTCTCTCTGACATTTGTGAAATCTGCAGCCCAATTCCTTTCATGCTATTTGAAAGAAATGATTGTTCTCAAGTGATGACACCTTTTCTTTGCCAAATTCATTCAATGTACAGAATGCCTTGGAAAGCGATTTTTAAGGTTACTGCTTGTTGGATAAGTTCTGTTGTTACTTCAGTACTCAAGGTAAAAATTCAGTTTCCAAAAACCGCCTAATGGCAGTATTTGAATTTATGTAAAACTAAACAAAATCAAATCATCTTGTTTAGGCTTTCGCTAAGGAAACCCAACTTGGTACTTGGTACCCATTAAGCTAAGGCGTTGGAGCTATTTTAGGCCACAACTTTGTGCGGCCGGCATCAACCTGGCCACAGCCTTTTTTTCCAAAATGGCAACCGTAGGCTTGATTTATCACCTCAATATTATTGTATGATAATCATTACATGTTTTGAAATTATTTAAGAGGTGCATAATCAAGTCTACAGTTGCCATCATGGAAAATCATGGCTGTGGCCCGATTGCGTCCGGCCACACAAAGTTGTGGCCTAATTGTGCTCCAGCGCCTATTAAGGAAGCTTATTTCAACTGGACTCCAAGATGTTTTCAAATTCAGTTTTTGAATGCCAGAGTACCCGAAGAAAAACCAGTGGAATAGAGCATGAATTGAAAACCAAATGCGCATGAAGCGCCAGACCAAGAATTGAACCTGGGACCTGATTGGTGCAAAGCGAGGAAACTACAGCTGCGCTAACCCGCTCTAACAAATGCCCATGTATTTACTTTAAACTTTCCATTTGTTCATCAATTATGTGGCACAACATAACATACCAATACAAACTTTATGGCTTGTATTCTTTTACATCAAGCTAAACTTATTGAACACTCATCGTAGTTACTAAAAATTGAAATTTCTGAAAAGTAAACTTCAAGTTTGGTACAAATATATGTAACCAGTCATTATAAACCTCAATTAATCAGCATTTTTTTAACTTCAGTGGAAAATACACTAAGGCTATGTTCACACATAATAGTCATGACTAGTCATGACCGGCTCTAGAGCGAGACAACATAGCAGTTGCTGGGACACGACTTGAGCGTTAAAACTAGTGGCTTGTCACATTTGGTAACGAGCAAGACACTTTCTATAATTGCGTTCACACTGGGAATTTGGTTATAAGTGGCTCACAAGCTAGAATATAGTCATGACCAAATTCGTCTGTGTGAACACACCCTAGAGAAAATTACTTTCAGAAATAACATAAATTGAGAATAAATTGAGATGTTATTTTTAATTTCACAGAACCAGTAAGTATAGAATTCCGAGCCAATTTTTTTTGAAAAATCTTAATCCAAGTAATTGTTACAAATATTGGTTTAAAAGTGAGGGAGGATTTGCCAGTTTTCGTCAACTATAATCTTTGGGTAAATCTAAGTCTTTGCTCAAGAAATGCGATCATTTTGTGTTTTCTACTGCAATATCCCACATGTACATAGCATGGAAGTATATCTTGTACGATTTAAGAAAAACTTAAAAAATAGAATCATATGGATATTTTTAAACTATTTGAATCTATATTGCAATGAGAGTTTATATTGTATGTATAGTTGATGTTGCAAACACCCTCAACTTTGGGCACTTTGAATCAATGCATGTGCAGGTTCTCATACCTTTGTTTGTGTGCGCTAATATCCCGGGGGGGGGGTACTTAGTACAAAAGTGATTACTTGGGTCGCAAAATCAGGCTGTCTGGTATGCCAATGGGTCCTTTTTCTTTGCAAAATGTGGTATTTTGATGGGTCTGTTTTTCAAAATTTTCTAAAATTTGCGCTTAAATGGTGCAAATTTTGGATTTTTTCTAAATTTCAAACAAATATTAGGAAATTCACGCCAAATTAGCTTACATTTTTGGAGAAAATTTCAATTTTTGTATAAATTCGACTCGAAATTTGGTATATGGATGGGTCCCTTTTTCTTGAAAATTGGTATATATTGGCGGTACTTCAAATTTACCAGTGGCACACCCCTATCAAAACCAACTTGAGTACACCTTCCCTAATATACACAGATGAAGTTACACTCTTAATGAACAGGGGCATTGAAATAAGCAGTCCCATATTATTCAGTGTCTCATTTTGAGTGCATATCTTTGTAGATTTGAGTATTAAGGATGTTATGTTTGACTAATTATATTTATATATTTTAAGATATTAAGTTAATTTGTTGAGGCAATACCCCAATGTGAATAAAATCAACAACATTAAATTATTCAAAGCTTAACTATTTGATTTTTACAATCCTGACAATTTCAATATTAAGGGTTGAGAGCCACAAGGCCATATTTCCATGGGAAACAATTCCTAGAACAGAGGATTTTATGAAACGGGTCTTTCGAGATGAATGATCATTCATATGTGTAATAGATTATTCACCTTGAGCTATTAATATCAGGTCTAAGACCATTTGTGATGACTCACCCCGAAAAGGGGGACTTTGAGACGGAACACGTTTTGAGAAAATGGCGAAAATAGTCAGCAAAAAATAAATAAAAAATTAAGAATTTCCAGCAGATTTTCTGTTGTAAAATGTGATTGCCTTGATCAAGTTCAACAAGTAAGGTGTCATTTTAAAGCTTAGAAAATGCTTAAGTAGATGAAATGATAAAATAAAAATTGATATCATCTGCAAAGTCCCCCTTTTGGGGTGAGCCATCACATTTGTTCTGGGGATTGTTGCCTGTGCAAATATGGCCTTGTGGCTCTCAACCCCCCATTTGTAATGTATACCAGTGGTTTCCTACATAATATCCACATGTCTCATTATATTCATTTGTTGTCCAATGATTTTTCATTGTTTTAAAATGATATTTTATTTTGATGTATAAATTCTTATCCATAATATAATATCGCAGAGTCCTGGTTTATATAATACAGAAATTGGGATATTGTGTATATTTTATATATATAGATGCCCTACTATGTAACTTGATATTCAAGTGTAATTGAACTTCAGGAGGGGAGGATGTAGTGACATTTCAAAGCTGATTTCAGAGTCTATGAAGCCATCGGATCTGTAGCAAAGATTGATAATATGTGACTTGCTCCCACGAAACCCTGACAAAGTCGCCAGAACACTTAATGAGATATAGCCCAATAAACTTGTCATAAATTATTAGAAAACAAAGGAATTTTCAACCTAAATGTTTTTTTACAGACAAAACATTGAGCAATCCTGGAGTATGATATACATTGGAAAGCTTATAATTTTGCCATTTCAAATTTGGTAAAATTTGAAAAATGGGTTTGTTCGACTTTGTCCGGGTTTCGACAGAGCAAGTCGCATATGTTGATTTCCTGCACTGATGTACACAAAACAAAAACGCACTACATGATCATGGATTTTTAGAGCTCAAAACCGATGTACACATTAGCGGTGCATATTTGTTTTGTGTTTTGTCAAGTATGCATAAAATCGGGATAATTTAGGGTACACTACTTAATTTTTGGGCGCGGGCCTAGGTACCCTTACATTTAGATTAATGGGTTGATTGGAATGTAAGGATGTAAACGAAACTCTGGTCTGTGCATGGGGTACCCGGGTTTTTGTCACAGGCCTAATTACTTGGGAAAGCCAAGGTTCAATTCCCTACATGCCTGATGTTTGGCATAAACAGTTATAAACATAAAAAGCTTCTAAGTGTATACATAAACCCTAAATGCAAGAACTAGATATATGTTAAGGGGTCTTACAGGTGTGAAAGTTTCACTCTTAAGTTGGTTTCATTTATCAGAAATTTTCCTGTCCTAAAATGCCAGCCTCCTTTATCAGTCAGCACATTTGCC
>JXSR01S028067.1:0-10170 GCA_000969725.1 Ophiothrix spiculata | reverse complement strand
TTTTTCATCCAATTTGGACATTCCTGTCCAGAGATACAGCAAATTGAAAATGGAGCACAAATTTCAATCTGGTCCGATTTGTGAAAATCAAATGAAGTCTGTCAATCGAGCTATAGGGTGATATGCATCTCAGAATGAGCAACTTTAAACTGATTTAATTCATTTTACAATTTGTGTAGCTTAAAAAGGATTGTTTATTAATTATTTTCATTGAAAACCAAGCAGGTGATCAATTTGAAGAAAGAATTATTATCAATAATGAAATACTTTTAGCTGTTTTACTTCAGTCAGCAGCATCTCTAAAACAAAGAAAAAAGTCCAGGGCTTTTGTATTTTGACCCCTCACTGTAAAACCAAATGATTTTCTAAAATGTTTGACTGAAGGCATACTGAGTTGCAATTGTAATTTAAAATAAAAATAAAACTAAAACTTTGTATCAAAATAAACTTGAAAACCAATGGTCACATAAATACTGGGTCACAGTAGGCCTATGTCACACATTCAGAAGCGGAATTTGACATTCCAGATTCGGGAAACTTTGAACATGACGTTTTTGGAGAGATAACAACAAAAATTGTAATTTCTTACAATTTTAACAGTTTTTCTTACTTTTCTTCATTATTAGATAATTTCAGTTGGCTTTTGGTATAGCATAAACATTAATTCAACCAGTGATATTTTTTTATCTGGAGATGCTTTTACTGCCTTTATTGCAGCCTACTTTTGATATTAATTATGGTATTGAGATCATGGAATCGAAACACTTCAAATATTAAGGGTTTCACAGAATTTGTCATAACTTAGAACCAAGAACCAAAGGTCCAAATTTCACCAAATAAATAGCTTTTTGAAGATGTGATTATGTACATTAAAATTCAATAGTTCTTATTATTACCTGTAGCCTAGTTCTCTCAGAAAAAAATGGTACAAAATCTTGCGTGTTTATTGGCACACACTGTATAATATGGCTCAATTTGGTTTACAACAATTTTGTGAATTACTTTAATTTTAAAGACTGTTCTTTTTATACCATTAACTTGTTCCCGCTAAGGATTTATGGCGCGCCAATTGGCACAAAAGGTAGGACAATTAGCGCAACAGGTTTTGAAAAAAAAAAAGCAGTGCGGTTATCTTCGTTTCATGAAGAGGTTCTTTACAAGGAAGAAGAAAAAGAACCTCACTGGAACTTAAACCAAACTGTTAAAATCACACACACACACTCACACACAAAGGTTTAGGCCTAATAATTACTTTTTGTTACAAATGGCCTCAGCTCCCATACTTTTGACGGGTATGGGACAATGTATGAGCCTTCTGTAGGCATGTACTACAAAATCTTTCCATAATTGAGTACAATCCTAAAGAGGGGTGAGAAGAGGAGGGCGCTTTTTCATGCCTTGCCTTTCACTCCTAAAACCTCAATTGCAAGGGCAATTTTTTGTTTACATGCCTTTTAAAAATAATTTTTGTTAAAAACCTTGCCACATTGAAAATTTAGTTTCCAAGCCCCCTATTAATTAACTCTTTTTTTGAATTTTCGCCGGTAACTGCCTGATACAAAGAGGTATCTAGCGCCATCATCAATTTTAGCAAAGAAGAATAATCCTTGTGATCTACAGCTATCAAAAGTGAATACCCGGTGGCGCTCTGTGTGGCTTTCCGTCCAAATAGTGTTTTGTGAAAAAGAAATTCCAGAGCGAAAGAGTTCAAATAAAATTTGTTTTTAGAGCTCTTGAAATGGCCATTGTAGGGTCATTCAGTTCTGTTGACCCCATTTCAGAGTCAATCCACAGTTCTCAATACCCACATCTCAGAAATTGGGATCACACACCCTTACCAAAACCAAAGTTGAGCGTCTCCCTCCCCTCTAGGGTACAATAGGCCTTTGGCCAAGGAGTTATGACATTGTGGCATCACAAAACATGATGGGTTACAAATTGAATGAATGGATTATCAGTAAATCTTCGTCCTTCTATAACATTTTATTTTAAAAATTCAGATTTTGGAATAAATGGCAGCCATCCATGTATCTCCATCACCAGCCATGGTGGATGAAAAACTGACTATCATTCTGACTGGGTTGGATGTTGGCATGAAAGTAACTGTTAAATCATTCCTGGTTGAAAGACGTTTTACGTTTGAGGCAAATGCTCACTATGTTGCTGATCATAAGGGTGAAGTTCACTTGAAAGAACAGCCATCGCTTGGAGGCAGCTACTCAGGTATTTGTTTGATTTTGAAAAGATTGAATGATATTCTAAAGCTTGTACCACTATTCCTTTGATAATACAAGCAAAAATGCATTTTTTCCCTTTGCATTTCATTCAATAGTGCTAGGCCCCTTAATTCTGTATTTTTATATTGTTGAAGAATTGTGTGACTTTAATTTGAAAGTGGACCTAAATTCCTTTGTCCTCAACTGTTGGTATTAGTTTATTTGAACAACATATCCGTTATTATGCCCACAGGGTGGCTTAAGTCATTTGCAGACTGGGGTGGAGGTTTGGGGCGGGGTGGGTTAGGCACCAAATCTACACTACTTTGTCCCCAAATTTTGCACATTAACAAATGTCATCAAAGTTTGGCTTGTAAGTTTTTCAAAGTTAAGGAAAATATTTTGGGGTCCTTTTTTTCTTTTCTCTACTATTTTAGTGGTGCATTTTCACTTACCCAAGTGCTAGACACCCCTGCTATGCCCTTGGCTGAAGTTCAAAGGCAACTTAATTTAGTCATGCTATATAAATGCCAATTTGGCACAAATTTCCTGATTATAGTTTGAAATTTAGGGAAAAAATCTAAAATTTGTATTACAATTTGGTGGCAGCGGTGGGTTGAACGTAACAGCGCCTTAATAAATTCCCAATTTTTTTATACGACCTTAGCTGGGACCCAAACCCGGTGTAGCAGGAATGTTAGTCCCCCGTTCTTATTGTCCGGGTTGTACAGTAAAGTATAATAAATTGGATTTAATAAATTGGAAATAATATAATATTGGTATAATAAATTGGAAAGTATAGGCTAACAACTCTCACTTAATTTAAGTCATGCTAACTTGGTTTATTTTGGGTAATTTTAACCATTAACCCTTTGAACTCTGGTCATACCACATGTATCTGTACTGCTGACCTGGGCCAACCCGAAAGTTAAAAAACACAATAATAACCCCTAAACTTACTTTGATTTTGATTTTCCTTGCTTTACTTTTTCATTTTACAGTAGTTCGAATTGTTCCAATGTCAGCATTCACAAAGAATACTATTTATGTTGACCAACATATTCAACATTTACGTTGTTGTCTATGGGTGAAGCCATATTTGTTGAAATGAAAATTGTGATCAAATTTACAAAAATATGACGAGTAAATACGAGCAAAATGACCCATCAACCATGGGTTCAAAGCTTAATTGATGTCTTCCGTGGGGTCTTCCGATGTAAATAAGACCATTGAAAGTTGTAACTACCCATGCCTGATGACAGACACATCAAATTCCTGACACATGACTTTAAATTGGGTATGCGGTACATGTACAGGTGAGCCAGTAGACCAGCTTGTCGGGTTCAAAGGGTTAAGCCTCCATCCTACAGAATGCTGAAAGCCCCTTTGCTCTGAGCTCCACCAGGAAAAGATCTTGGACATGTTTCTGTCTCAAAATAACAAAAGAATTCTTTTTTCTATTGTCTAGGCATTGAACCAATGGGACTTTTCTGGGGAATGAAGCCTTCTCCTGGTCATAAATACGGAATACGGTACATCAAAGGTGATGTGACGACACCAGCGACTGTAACCTTGTCGCTCCATGTCGGACATTTAGATACACAAACTGTACAAACTAGCCAACCAATTGCAACACACACATTTGATAGATGGTATATGTCTAAGGATGTTGAAAGAATACCTATAAGACATGGTAAAATACGTGGATTCTTGTTCAAACCAAAAGGTATGTTTCCCAAGATCATCAACTTATGTTGCTTTCATACTCGTGTAGTTTTGCAGCTTTGTCGCTGCATGACGTATATTTTTTGCCAAAACTTGCCTCTTCCAGTTGTCGTAGTGTAAAGCTACATGTCACTGAGATAATCGATATCGGCAAAATTTTGTCGCACAGCAAGATTTTCAGAGCGACATGAAGCGGCAAATATGCAAAGCGACAAAACTGCAAAGCTACAAAAGTGTGAAAGGAAGCAAGCGACATAGCTACAAAGCTGCAAAGCGACAATAAGTATGAAAGCAGCATAAGAAGTACAAACCAAGCCATGCATGGCATCTGTGTGTAAATGTTAAAAAAGTGTACCTCCCCTACACAACAACAATCAACAACACTTAAAGCGCTAAACAAGGGCATTTATGTAGTAGCTTTGATTTGTACTTGTGGCGTCACATCAAAATAGAACTTCCCATTGACTAACTGTACAAAATGGCTTCCATAAAACACCTGATAACTCAATAATAAAGCAACTGGTTGCTTCAACACTGACCTAACAATATACTAAGCTAATATGGTACACAATTGTTTCCAAACCAAAAATTAGGGGTTACAATTTCCACTTTATGCCTCATATTTATCAGAGATTAGTAGCAGAGATGTAACACATGAACAATCAAATTTCCTGAAATGCTTAAAAGGGTGTAAGCACCTTATGCAATGTTACATTTTTGCAAGTTTATTTTGTACCATAACTTTTTAACAAAGTGCTTAAAGTTAATAAAAGTATACATTTCCAGAAAGGAATTTTCACAAGGAACATGATGGTGATGTTAATTTTTGACCAAATATCACAGTTTTTGAGAAAATCACGAAAAACACATTTTTTGGCCATTCGGGTTTCCAACCAAGCTAAAAATAACAATTTTTTGATTTTCATGCCAAATAAGGTCAAAAATTCACTTTTTTCCATTTTGGTCATTTTTTGACCTTATTTGGTATGAAAATAAAAAAATTGGCCAAAATCCTAAAAAGTAAAAAAGACGCAACATGCGAGTGGTTGTTTAAAATCAAAATTCACATTCCTAGGTCATTTTTTTTTTTAAATGTTATTTTTAGCTTTTCCCGAATGTGTTTTTCGTGATTTTCTCAAAAACTGTGATTTTTGGTCAAAAATTAACATCACCATCATGTTCCTCGTGAAAATTCCTTTCTGGAAATGTATACTTTTATTAACTTTAAGCACTTTGTTAAAAAGTTATGGTACAAAATAAACTTGCAAAAACGTAACATTGAGTAAGGTGCTTACACCCCTTAAAAATGCCATTCAAACAGAGCAGTTTCCTATTGTTTTGTACTTTCCTGTGTAATTTCCTGAAAATACAAATGTTTTGTGTAAATTTGCTGAATTCAGAAAATTTCCTAAAAAGTTACATCCCTGTAGTAGAGAAAAGTTGAAGAAAGTCTCCAAAATTATTAGCTAATAAACCCATTTACTTGAATTTCCATGTCTTGGAAATTCATATCCTAAATACTGACTAGTGACTGTACGAAAAATATATCCTTTTCTCCGAAAATGCATGAAATTGCTACCCTATTCATGGTCTGCGCAAACCTCAACTATGCGGTACCTTTCCCCATTGATTTCTGCTCGGTGATGACAACACATATATTTGGAGCGGTTCCCTGGGTAATTTCTTCCCAAAATAAGTGAAGTAAATCAAAATCCCAAAATCTCAAGAACTTTTCAAGCCTTTGCTTATAAATGATAAATTTGTTATGTTACCCCTATTTTTCTTTTGCAATATGACGAGAATTAACCGTTTTTAGTTTGTATCACACTCAATCGAGATATGAACCAAAACTATTAATATTTTCTAGTATTGAATGAATCTAGATATATTTGCAGGATGTGGCCAGTACCCTGGAGTGATTGACATGTTTGGTGGCGCTGGTGGGTGTATTCAAATCAGGGCGGCTCTATTAGCATCACATGGCTTTGCGGCATTAGCTCTAGCATTCTTCAAGTATGACGATCTGCCTGAAAGTATGTGGGGAATAGACAAAGATTATTTTAAGGTAAGGTCAAATTGCAATTTTTGACCTATTTTTGGCAATATTTCCCAAATTAGATACTGTAAATATCCAAAATTTGAGCTTGACTTTTGCTGAGACAGGTGATGAGATTGAGAAATTATAGCAAACTTGACTGAGAGCATGCACCACAAATAGATTGCCTATTTATTCCTATAGATGAATCAACTAGCCATGTCATGTATTGTGAAAGTCACGCCATAACGGGGGTGTTCTGCTCCTAACGGATATTTTAGAGGCTAACAACCAAAAACGGGTCATTTTATGTATGCTTTACAGGTCAATACTGTATTGTGTTATCATTGTAACTACTATTGGATATTGCATGCATGAATGTATTCAATTTAAATTTGCAGCTATTATGCACCAATTTAGTTTGCCTTAAGTGAAAGCCCCAGTAATGGCCGATCAATAAGGTGCAAAATGCATGACATCGGATTTATCTATACATGTACAAAAATGCCTCCTGGTTATGCTTCATTTCTTGGCTATACATCAACTGATTAGGGCCAGATTATACTCAGTCTCCTCACAATTTTTTTTGCTTCCAAACATTATTTTGGTTGTGACGTAAAACTGACGAGTGACTCCAAATAAAATAACTTCAACACAAAGTTAAAAACAGATTACACATCACACTAAATTACACATTTGTTGAATTGAATGTACATTGCGTCTAATGTTTATTACAGGTCTATACTTTTTATTTTATTACATTTATATGGTGATATCTTAATCAAATGTTTGGTAGCAAACAATTTGTGTGAAAGTTAAGTATAGTATGGCCCTTACTCTAACTTATGATTTATCCAGAGATCTTGGTAAACCCGCAAGATCAAAAAAATTCATGACCATGTTGATTTCTTGCTGCGGGGCCTTCAAGTTAGTGACTTTATAATTCGTCATGCGATTGCATGAAAGTCGTATCTGCAATGGCTACCCCAAGTTATATTTATTTTACAACTTGTCACAAGAATGTGAAGAATCCCTTTAAAATTTCACTGTCTTATGTCAGTGGTTCTTGAAATGGTTCTTCAGGTGACGATGTGACCTAAATAACCTTTTCAAGAACCTCTGACCCAAGACAGGAGATTATACAGTGTGCAATCCAAATTCATGACAATGGCAGCTATTGCAGATACGACTTTCTTGCACTCACATGGCGATATAATCTTTGCCTCAAACTCAGCTTACTGGTTTCTCAACACACTCAAAACGTGTTGAAGTTTTCACAAAAACAGTAAAATTAGGATAGTTTTTAATCATTCTGATATGCAATGTACAATAAAACAAGATTAAAAATTATATTTAAAAAACACACAAATATTTTCAAGTAATGTTTTAAAGCTTTTTTAAATGTAAAGGTGTGTAACACCTACCCACTTACACTCATTGGCTATAGCTGAGTTCAGTAAAGCTCATACGGTAATTCACATACTGTAATTGAATTCACATGAACCTATGATTCAAAACATGTTTGGACCAAAAGGATTCACACAGCTAAATAATGGTGTTGGCAAAAGACATTTCAAACAACTCACTGTATCTCTTTATACAGGCGCGTACCGTTGTTGATTCGTGATGAATCCACAGTTGATATTCAAATTAGCGCGTCACGCACGGCACGGCGTTTAATGAAGTGCGTTTACGCAGTACACAACAGTCGTCACACTGATCATCGCGCGTCGGGCACTTATAGTACGTGCAAAAGCCCGGTGCTTGGGAAAAATGATAAAGTCAAAGCAGCAAACATTCACAAATTAGCACTTTGCTTCAGATATGCCAAATGTTTTTATGAAGATAAGTATAGGCCTATCTCTTAAATTGAAAACATTTAGAATTTAATTCATACGTTTCCAGGAAGATTTTCGTTGTTGAAAGGTATTCAAACACGCCACAGAGTTGTTGATTCGCGATGAACAACTCTGTGGCGTGTTTGAATACCTAAGTCAATCTCAGTTTCCTTATAAGTATGAAGCCTTCTCCTGGTCAAAAATAGCATGTTTACAGTACGTGAATTACAAGCTTTCCCGAATTGAGCTTGACATGTCCTCGCCAACGCATTATTTGTGGTGTGAATCCTTTTGGACCTAACATGTTTTGAATCATATACAAGGTTTGGTTAATGCACATAAGACAAAGCATGCTCAACAGTTCCTTTCATTATTTTCAGTGGCGTAGCCAGGTTTTCGAAAGTGGGGGACCACAATATGAAGACGAACCGACAGAATTGTATTGACCATGCGAGCGGAACGAACAAAGTGAGCGGAGTGAATAACGGGTGGGGTCCAGGGGCCCGCCTTAGCTCCGGGTTTTAGCTATTTGACACTATGTAGGAAGGCTAATTGAAAATATTTGGATTGATGTAGTTATAATGGTGCCAAAATGCTGTGAAAATCATCTATATGAGGTAGTTTTTGCAGAAACCGACATTGGCAGGCGGCCTACGGCCGATCGGACTGTTTATGTGGTATTGCCGCCAGGCCTGCGGCTGGTGGCTCAACTTTACCGACGGACACTTTTTTAACCGATGGACGGTCAGTAATGGGGGTGGGGGGGGCCACTGCCCCCTTGCCCCCCTCTAGCTACACCACTGATTATTTTGGAATGTTTTTTTTTCTAGGAAGCAGTAGACTGGTTATCTCAGGAACCATATATACAGACTGGAGGAATAGGTGTAGTTGGGGTATCAGCAGGAAGTTTAACAGCACTTGCAATAGGGACACTATATCCAGACAAGGTAAGCAGGACAGCACAATGAAAAATGCCACAAAAGTAGCCAATACAAATTGGCAAAACTTAAGACTCATGATCATTGGGCATTAAATCACCTGAGAAACATAGGATTACCATAATCAGAAAATTGGCACAACAGGTTTCTGAAGAAATGTGAAAAAGATGCTTTTTCTTGCCTCATTTAGCCAATTTTCAGTCTCAGTCTGTGATTTGGGGCACAAGCACCTCTTTCACTTTGTCTAAATTGGCCAAATTGGCACAAACTCAAAACCTTAGATGGAACACTGCTGCTGACTGTCATTTATGTTGTGTGTTTGACCAGGATAAGGCTACTGTTCTTTGAGAATATCGTGACTAGGTTTATCATGTTCACTGCAAGATTTTGCTCACAAATTTCACATGCTTACGTTCAAGGTATGAATTATGGAATTACAAATGATAATTTAGGCTTTTAATGTTAGCAACAGCATTTTTTTGTTAAAAGCGCTTGACCATAAAAGTTAGTGTTACAACTTGCTGTTTCCAATGAGTATTTTATGTTGCTGTTGCTAGCACTGAAGATTTTTTGACGCCATTTTGAAGATGTTCCTGAAAACAAAATCAATAGTTAAAAGGAAATTTTAATTTAGAGACTCTTCTTCGTATGTATGCCAAATATTGTGATAGTCTACCAAGTGTTAGTATGCAAAATCTAGCAGTAAACATGACATTCCAAGCATTTCGTTGTTGAAAAAAGGGCTTTCCCCTTGAAAATAATTTCTAAGAAGAATATGTCGTTATTTGTGGACCAAAATGACAGATTGGTTTGTAGGTTTTATTGGGTAATTTAGACACAACTTAACTTCCAATGTTACAAAGTTTTCATACCAATTGACTTACTTATGCACTTATTAGCAGTGTCTGATTAGTTGATTTCCATTGTTTACAGCCACACTATGAACCCTAACCGTACTGACCACTTCTCTGTTACTTTAAAAATTATCTCCTCAGAAATCCCCCGTTAAAAATTACGGGTTCCACGTGGGTTCAAACCCAGGACCTCTCGCACTCTAACCCAATTATCACTATGTAAAGCCACCGAGCACACGCTGTCACGGCAGCGATTTTATGATCATTACTAATACCGGTCTGTGACGTATTTGGACTTAAGCGATTTCCCTAACTTCGTGGAATGGGATTTTTTGATGTTTTGTACAGTTAGAGTTAAGAACGCATTAAGAGTGGGTACAGTACAGCTGATTTGAAATGAAATTAAGTTTGCATGTAGGTATAGGTTTCATTTTGTCTAAGCTGTCGTCAAGGAAACCCAATACCTGGTACAAAGACAGCTAAAGGAAGCTTATCTTCAACTGGGCTCCAAGATGTTTTTAAATTCAGTTTTTGAATGCAGGAGGAAAAAACTGTGGAAGCAAG
>JXSR01S028064.1:4223-21939 GCA_000969725.1 Ophiothrix spiculata | reverse complement strand
GTGATCAATATTTGAAATTCAAAACCTTTCATCATACTAAGCTGCTGCTGTCACACAACTCCCAGTAACTACTCCCTACCGTGTCAAGCAAAAGTTATTTTGGGCGACTTGTCTTATACAATATCTTGGTACTCATTTTGGCGAGCTGTCTGTTTGCCTTTTGTTTGTTTGTTTTCTTCCTTTTTTGACGTGATTCAAACTAGCCACTTAGTACTTTAAAAAAAGTGGAGGAAAGATAAGCACATTGTTACACGTGTTCTAGAAAAATAAAAAATATGTAAGTTTCACCTCTCACGTGACATAGTTATTTTCGTCTCAGGTGACATACCGTATATCAAAATCAGTACACACATAAATTTATTGCATATTGGATACTTTGAAGCATGGGTATTTTATTGAAAGATCAAATTCCATTTTGCAAAATATTTCCCCAAATGGTTTCCGTCACGGTATCAGACGCTTTTAAATGTAAATCTATGGTAGTAGGCCTACCCCGATTTTGCATGGTTGCAAAGGATGGAACAGAAATTACTTCAAGTCAATGCACAGGGTCACTTTGTTTTCCGTTCCTTACATGCCCCATGCCTTATATGAAGACATGGAATTTGTGTATATAATTTTCATCCCGGGATTTTCATTTATAAATGGACTTATTAGACCTATTATTTGCAATTTTACATCAAAAACCTTACTTATAGTGAATTTTACAATCAATTCAAGCTTCATGTGACTTTACCAATTAACTGCATGTTTGGCATTCTTAGTCTTACTTTTTAGTACACCAAACATTCACACACATTTTATGATTTTCTATCGCATTGCCATAAACATGATATACCGTTCTTTTCAAATTTTCAGTAGAAAATCAAAGGCCTTACTGGATGTGAACAAGCTTTTACGTTCATGACAAACTTCATGTGACTTTACAAATTAACTGCATATTTGATATTCTTACAACTCATTCACACATTTTATGATTTTCTATCAAACTTCCGGTAAGTTATTTTCAAATTTTCTATCAAAAATAAAACATTTCTTAATGCTTAACGTGAACAAGTTTGTACGTTCAAGCTTCATGTGACTTTATAAAAAAAACCTGCATATTTGGCATTTTATTTCACCTTTTTAGCATACTAAACGTAATTTAATACAACTCAAGCACACATTTTATGATTTTCTATCGAAAACTCGACAGAACCCCAGTACAAGCTCAAAACGCCACTCTTACAAAATTCACCATAAATCAAAAACGTCACAGTGCAGCAAGTTGTAATTTATGAGCTTTTATGGTTTACATTGGTTTTAAGCCATATATCCTGCATCACGACTTCTCTGCGGCAAAGCGGTATTTTTTGAAAGGATCCGTGATCAATATTTGAAATTTAAAACCTTTCATCATACTAAGCCCTACCGTGTCAAGCAAACATTATTTTGGGCGACTTGTCTCATACAATATCTTGGTACTCATTTTGGCGAGTTGTCTGTGTGCCTTTTTCCCCCTTTCTTTTTTGACGCTATTCAAACTAGCAACTTAGTACTTGGAGGAAAGATAAGCACAGTGTTATAAGCTACGTCTTTCTAGAAAAAAAAAATATGTAAGTTTCACCCCCACGTGACATAACATGTGTGACATATATAAAAATCAGTACACGCATAAATTTATTGCATATTGGATACTTTGAAAAATTAAAAAAAAATGGAGGCTTTACTATTTTACAAGCACATAATGATCGACATTTTTGAGTTTTCCCTATACTTTGCATGGTTAATCGGGTGATTTTTTGGGAAAATATGTACTTTTTGAAATGCCTGTATCTCTAAAACAAGCACGGTGACCTATATTTTTTTTTATTATTTTAGAATCGTTATTAGCACAAATAAATCTACCAAATACTATTTTTTTAAGAAAATAAATGGAGTATTTGCATCTCAGAGAAAACCCCTTAACTGCATATTTGGAATTCTTACAACTCTTTCACACATTTTATGATTTACTATCAAATTGCGGTACAGTTCTTTTCAAATTTTCTATCAAAAATCACGAAAATAAAACATTGCTTAATGTGAACAAGCATGTACTTTCATATCAAGCCGGACATGTGATTGAACTGCATATTTGGCATTTTATTTCACTTTTTGTAGCATACCAAATGTGATTTGATACAACTCATGCATGCATAGTACATTTAATGATTTTCTATCGAAAATTCGACAGAATCACAAGCTCAAAACGCCACTCTATACATTTCACCATAAATCAAAAACGTCACAGTGCAGTTGTAAGTTTATGGTAATTTTTGCAATCAATATAGCATTATATCCTGCATCACGACTTCTCTGCGGCACAGCGGTATGTTTTGAAAGGAGCCGTGATCAATATCCGAAATTCAAAACCATTCATCATACTGAGCTGATGTGCAGCTGTCAAAACTCTCTACCGTGTCCATGCAAAAGTTATTTTGGGCGACTTGTCTTATACAATATACTTGTTTTGTGTGTGTGCCTTTTTCCCCTTCTTGTTTGTTTTTTGTGTGTGCCTTTTCCCCCTTCTTGTTTGACGTGATTCAAATAGCGACTTGGTATTTCGAAAAAAAAATGGAGGAAAGATGAACAGAGTGTTACACGTCTTTCTAGAAAAATTAAAAATATGTAATTTCATCCTCACGTGACATATATCAAATCAGTACACGAATACATGAGTTGCACCCGGACTAGGTAAGTTAGGTACTCAAAAAAATAGTTTAATCAAGGCCAAACTAGCTAGAACACGATAATTACTTGCGTTTGTTTGATAAAAGAACTTTAATTACTCACAATATAACTTGTCCCTACGTTTGTCCACGTCGTCAAGATTAATAGAGACATCACATTTAGTGCCATATGAGATGTATAAATAAAATTAAGCTAGGTATTATTCATCGCAAAAGTTTATAAATGATCGTCATAAAAAGTATAAAAGATTGAAAACAACAACAATCAACATGTATTAGGCTAGTAAAAATAAAACATAATTGGATATATAACTCATTAACCATACATCGGAGATGGGTAAAAGTACACTTTTTCTGATTCTTTGTGATTAGTGGAACATTATTGAATGGCTTTTAACACGATTTAACCAATTTTGAAATTTTAACCCCCGTTTTGGAAGCCGTTTTGTTTTATGCAAATTAATCACTGTTCCACCAACTAAATTTTTCTAGATTTTGGACTAGTTGTTGTATATGTTTGTCTGATATTATCCTGAAAATATCATTACTTTTGCAATTTGTTTGACTAATGGCCATAATTTTCATTAATTTTCTTAGCCTAATGATCAAGGTGATGATCTCTATAATGAAAATATAAGTAATGAACGAATGTGCTACAATACAAACGAAAACTTTAATAATCAAGATGATGATTATACTCTTTAAGTGCGATTTTCTTCATGTTTTGCGTGAACAAATACAATCTAGTTTAATAATCAAGGTGATGATGTTCTTCATGAAAATATAAGTGATGAAAGAATGTGCAACAGTTACATAACACAAGGGCAAATTCAGTAAATTACCGCAAACCTAATAGCATGTACGCGCACAAAGTTGAGTTTTCTCTATACTGCGCTTATTTTGCATTTTAAAATAAAGTGTGACTGTCTTCATGTTTTTGCGTTAACAAATACAATCTAGTTTAATAATCAAAATGATGATACTCTTTAGTAAATGTGCAACAGTTATATAAGTTCAAATTCAGTAAATTACCACAAACCTATATGCGCACAAAATTGAGTTTTCTCTATATTGCGCTTATTTTGCATTTTGAAATAAAGTGCGACTTTCTTCATGTTTTTGCGTAAACAATTACAATTTTGTTTAATGATCAACGTGATAGTGTCAACAACGAAATTCAAACTATAAGCATGGTTTAATCAGTAAAGTATATACATGCAAGCAATGTATGTACCAGGTCTGGTATGTACGAATTGCGTGATGTAGATTTGTTTGGTTATATAAAAACACACAGTTTTAATAAAAAAAATTCGACGCTGATGGTGATTCAAAATCAAACCCTTCAATTACACCGATTTCCACCGTCGATTTCCCCACAGTTTCTACGTTACAAAAGTGATTATATATCGCAAATTCTGGTTCTGTGGTATATGAGACGATACCCTTTCTTAAAAAAATATATTAGATGGGTTTTCATTTTTAGAGTTTTCAAAAATTTCCAGCCACGTCCCTCCCAAAATCAAACTTGAAGCCATCCAGCGATAGAGCACAGAGGCCTACGCACCGATCACAACTGTGGTTTTATGTACGCCTATGTTTTGAAAATCAAAGACCTCCATGACCATGATAACGACCATGATGACAAGTAGCTTGTAACCGGTCATAACTTGTGGCGGTAATAACATCGGGCATAAACATGATACATTTGTAAGAACGGATTATATTCTCCTTATAATCCTGAGGCTTATTTTTAATAAATCCTCAACGACTCAAATTATAAGTAATTTATTTTGTATTTAGAACATTCAATGCCCCATAATATTTCTGCTTGAACATTCAGATGAAAAAAGTGTTAGCCTACGGCACAGTTCCATAATATGAACGTGTAAGTGCTTGCATGTTCAAGAAGCTTTAGCTGATTGGCGCCTGTCACTTGTATTCGTATCTTCTCCGGTTTATTGGTAAACACGGTGATCTGGATTTACACTGTCAATCACGGCGGATTGGGTCAATACTATTTTTATATCCAACGTCACGGTAATTTTAATAGCTTACGTCTATTAAGCTTATACTTTCTGCTCGGTTGTCTGCTCCACACTCAACCGCTTAGCTCCGGTTTGGGCGAGTTTGCAAGTTTTGGGCGAGCCGTCCAATGATATCATTTGGGCGAGTATGTAAAATTTGGGCGAGATGTCTTTTGGGCGACTTGTATTTTGGGCGACTTGTATTTTGGGCGAGTTTATTTTGGGCGAGTTGTCTTTTGGGCGACTTGTATTTTTGGGCGACTTGCTTTTTGGGCGAGTCGTCCATACTCCATTAATTAAAATATCACTTAAATTGAACCAGAAACCTTTGAAAAGTTTCGTTTTGAGTCGCTCATGTTGTAGGTGTTAGGCCGTAACTATAGTTTTCCACCAGCTTCCAAAATTTTGTGCAACAAGTCTACTTTGTTACATTAAATACCAATGCATTTTCTAATCAACAATGGAGGTTTGGTGATGAAAACCGTCAAATGTTTGACATCATCATTCATCACATATAAAAAAGTGTAATTGATTTTTCATCACCAACCCCCCATTATTATTAGAAAATACATTTAATTGGAATATATTTTAAGATAAATATTTGGTAGATATAACTACAGATAAGGCCTAACGCTCACAAGCCACTGGTGTTAGTGTTCATATGTGACGTGACCCCAATTACAGGGGTGTGAGAGTTCAGCTTTTTAGCTGATTTCAGCTTTTTTATGGCATCAAAATAGTCATAATTTCAGCTTTTTCTTTCATTTTCAGCCTGTTTTGAGCATTGGCTGAAAATGAAAGAAAACTGGACATGAGAGTGCAATTTAAATTTCTGAAAAATGGCAGCTATTGCAATACAACTTTTTTGCACTCACATGACGATCATGAGAATATTCCTACTGTTACTCATTTTGTATTGATGTTGCATAATTACAATTGAAGTGATTTCAAAAAATCATGTTCAAGACCTTTTTGATGATAAAGCAAGCCATGTAGCAAGCAGAAATAATTATCTAGAAGTTATTTCACTTAACTTAATTATCATTATAACTTCCCAAATCAGTTATATTTCTCCACAAATTGTACAAGATGAAATATTAAATGTGCAAGTGTGCAAAAATAAATAAAGGAGAAATTTTATAATAATTTTGATGTTGTCTTTAGTTTGTACTCTATTTTGCATGTTTCTACACTCGTGCTCTAAAGTATTTCTGCACAATTAAAAACATTCAAAAACCTTGTTTTTTATATTAAATGACCTAGAATCAGCAAAGATTCATAGGTAACTTATCTATTCAATATAAATAAATCTATGTTTCTTTTAATATTTGATCTTCCATTGCTATAAAAATGGCTGATTTCATCGACCATATACAAATACACCACAAGTACACATCTCATTACTATGTAACTAATCAATTTTTCATAATTACCTTGTAACAGGATAGAATATTTTCAGGTTGTAAGTTTTAAAACAAATGCGCAGAAATGTATATAAACTCAGTTTTTTATGTTCAAAGTAGTAGTATGCATTATATGCCATACTTTCAAATGAAATGAATGCAATTCCGGAATAGTGGATTCGATAATTATTCAATATAGACTCTGTCAAAAGATGATGAAAATCGGATAAACGCCTTTTGAGATATGACTGAATAAAGGTTTTGTGCGTAAATACTTTAGAGCGGCAGTGTATTTATATTGTACTTGTGCCAAAATCACAAGCTGATGCTAAAAATTGACAAAATAAAGCATGAAAAAGCATCCTTTTTTACTCATTTTCAGAAACTTGTTTCGCTAATTTTCCCAGTTCCTGCACCAATGGCGCGCCTTAAGGCCTTAGCAGGAACATAGCCTGTAAACCATAGCTCATGACTAAATACAGGGCTGAAACAAATTTGAGATAAATTCACTGTGTAGTATGTAGTAGTCTCTAGATGGAAGTTACATCATCAGATATTGAATATGACATCATTTTGCGAGCATTGAAATTTTGGCCCAAGAAAGCTGCTGGTTTGAATAAAGGTGGTTTCAGACTAGCTGTCATTGCGGCACACGACCAAACATTTGCAATTTAGAGTTGTCGTACTGTAGCACGACACATTTGCATATTGCCGCAATGGTCTGTTGCAAGAAAAGTTGAATTTATTCCAACTCAAAATATTGTGTCGTTGCGACCATCACGACAGGGTAATTGATATATCGGCTTTTCGTATGGCAAGGAGATGCGACAAGGTCAAGTTTGCGCACTTTAAATTTTTGATGTCACGCTGGTCATACGACCACACGACAGGCAAGTCTGAAACCAGCTTAAGGAGATGCAGGCCATTTGGGCAAGGGTGGAACAACCATCTGTGAGCCATGATAATAGAGGTGCGAGAGTGGACTAGTTGCCTGCTTGGGACAAAACCATGAATATGCTTAAAGATGTCATCTTCAACATAATATCACTTTCAACTAGACATAGAGTTTGCATCACAATCCAGCAGAAGGCTGAAATTTCACTCGCAACTTTAGTGTCTCCGAGTATAATTTCTGGTTGTTTAGGTTTATTTCCAACCCTGATTTCATATATGTGACCGTCCAGCCCAAAACAGCAGTAAATGCCAGCTCTTGTCATTTTCACTTTTTTAATTTTTACAAAGGCCATGCTTTAAGGATTAAAACGACACCTTAAGGAACTTCACACGATTCCCAGAAGTCAAGTTATGGTCCGTCAAATGTTGACAGGGAGTAAAAAGTATAACTGAGATAAACGTGTTCAAAGATTAGTAAGCCCTATATTTTCTGTTGATCGTCTTAAGAAAATGCCAATTTATTTCACATTTCCTATTATTTTCGTGAAATTAAACTTTACTGGTATTTTGTAGTAAGCACTAGGATTATGAATCTGTCAAAAAATCAATTTCGGCAAATAATGACCTTGACATGTATTTTCACCTGTAGCGCAAAATGAAGTTTCTGGCATTTACTGCTCATACGGGCTGGACGGTCACATATGTGATGGCTCACCCCGAAAGGCATATTTTCCCCAAAAGCACCCAATTTATGAAAATTGGGTGCTTTGATCTGAGACAAAAACCACTAGATCGCTATACCAAAACCTGTGAAAACCACCCCAAAAGGCAGGCACATATACGTATACCTTGTCAATGTAAGTACCCCCCCCCCCCCCCCCGGGCAGCTCGTGTCCAAAATTGATTTAAAACAACAATAGCTCTATGCCTTGAACATTTGCCTTGTCATTGTGAAGTTACAGGCGTTCTTTGCATGCACATCCAGCCAATGTTTTGTAAGAAATTTAATGACTTCTATAACGCATTTATGGAATCAATCATAATACTAATTCCCTTTTTGTTTTCACCCACCCTACTATACACTAATTAGAACTAGCTTTATCCTGCGTATCAAATATCGTCGGTATGTCTTTAGTATCTTTTTATAATATTTCAAAATCAAGATTCATTAATATCTTTTGATTTTGATACTTTGCCTAAGACCCATACACTGAGTATCATCAATGTGAACAGATTTGGATTTGATATCGATATCCTCTTCCAGATTGAGCTGTTCACGGATCAGTCCTTTAAGTTCCACCTCGGCTTGAGCGTGTGTCTCGTTCAACCGGCCGATGTTAGTTTCCAATTGCGCCACTTCTTTGATGAGGCCATACTGGACAGGGTCTCGACATAGCTCCACGTTTGGTCTGTTTGTACGAGCATCCAGACGGGTCGTAGAGAGTTTGACTGGACCTTCTTTGTCTCCGATGGCCTTTTTCAATTTGTCAATGTTATTTTCAACTTCTCGGATCTGGCCCAGTACCTGTATTGAGGATGAGAGAATAAGAATGATATAATACGAGCTAATCCTGACTTCCTTGTGGAAGATTTTCGAAAGTTATCCAATAGGAGTATTAATTAAAAATAAACTGGGCAGCTGGACAGCTCTATTGTAAATCTTCACTCGGACTCATGTGTGCGAGGCTGAGATCATGAAAGAGCCAAATCAGCTGATTCATTAAATACCTACATTCCATGTGTGTGAGTTTTAGATTAGATTAAATGGTGTACGACTGTCAAATAAAATGGAAGTGCTCAAACAGCAGATTCATTTAGAAATCCCTACTTTGCCCTGTTGAAGTCTTTACTAAACTCTTCCAATGGGAGTGGGAAGGGTATCTTGAATTGATAGATTATCTCAATTACTGACCAAATGACTGTTGAGCAACAACCATAACAGACTTATGAAAACAGTTCATTTTGAATTCCAGGGTAAAAGTTCTTGAATTAGTGTCAGATTCTTAAAAATATTTAGAAAATAAATAGGTTAGGGAGAACTTAAAAACTCAACTAGCGGTCGACCGCCCTGAACTGCCACCAACCTCCAATTTCGGGCGGTCAGTCACTAGGGCTAGTAATATCCACAAAACATAACCTCCATATAGACCAAAATGCTACATGAGAGCCATTTTGAAGGTTCTCACCCCTATTATTGAAGTCATTAAATTTCCTACAAATCATGAACATCTGAACGAAATAAATGCGTGGAGTAAACAAGCGTATCACGTTGCGTAGTATGGAAGACTTATCTTTTCATGCGATCACAGAGTTTATCTACCAATCAAGACATGCGCGGTAAATTTTTGCTATCGCTACATAGTCGCACTCGGCATAAGCACCCTGCAGATTTGTTTTGTAGGAAATGTAATGATTTCACTAATAGTCTCCTGCTTTAGTGAATTAAACTCAAGTCAATATGTGGATTTTTGGTTTCCCAATTGGAATCAATTGATAAAAAAAATAACTAACTTAATGGCATGCACTGACAATGAACCCAAATTAATGCACTGATAATGAACCAAAATAAGGCCTAAAAAAAGTTGTTGTATTGGCATAACCCCATAACTTTCTGGTCAAATGAAAAATTAAGTGTCGCAAAAGGCACCTAAATTTAGTGAATTCAGTGCTTTTTGAGAAATTTAAGAAAGATACACCCAAATTAGTCTAAATTTGAGTGGGTTTTTTTAATAAAAAATAAAAAAAATTAAAAGCTACCCTAATTTTTTTCCATGTTATGCCAATCGAACAATTATTTTTTAGGCCTAAGCATAAATTGGACTTACAGTGCCACTCATCTGAAACAACAACTTAATTAACCTGCTTTTGTGTAAAGAAATTACAGCAGTTCACATCACAGATGATTTGCTTTAGGAAAGACTGAATTTGGGCTAAAATTTTGATATAAATTGATTTCTGGCCAGAAACCCTCAATCCACATATTTCATGTATGCCTTTAACTACGCTAGCTTACCCTAGCAAGATGATCTTCCAGCTTAGCCTTCGTCTGTTGAGTCTCTCTAATTCTCTTGCTGAATGCTAAGTTGGTATCGTCCACCTGCTTCTGCATATCGTCAGCCGTGGTGTTCAGCAGGCTATCGATGACGGCACGGAGGTCAACGGAGCACTTGCGATCACGCTCAGTCTTCAGGATATTTGCATCCGAATAATTCTGCCAGTCCTCTGGGGTAACAGAGCTGATAAAAAAAAGAGACAACAGACACTGCATGTTAATTTGAGTATACCCCAGAGGGATCACTAATATTCACACATTGATATCATGGTCAAGTATGACTTGAAAAAAGTAAAAGCCATTTTCCTAAACTATTTTTTTTCCTAAATCCAGCAAACATTTATACCACACCTTACCAAGTATATTTTTTTGAAAGTACAATTTGGATAAAACTAAACTAGGCATCACAATTCTTCAGACAATGAAAACAAACATCCTGAGTGGCGGGCCAATTGTTTACAAACGTGACCGGTACCATGGTCACATGATCGATTTTGTCCAAGAAATTTATTAGAGACTTTAATGATTTTTAATATTAGCTTTGGTTATTACTCAATACTCATTACATGTTCCTTGCCTTAAACTTTTGTACCGCTGATTTTGACATTTCACTGGTAATAAATCATCCAATATTTAGCCTATCGACTACTATGTGATCTACTTTGAGGGTTGTGATGGACATAATGATGCCCTCAAGGCATATTCATGTCCTTCAAGGTATTTAAAATGTTAACTTAGTGGGTTGTGGGCTAAATACTGGATGATTTATTACCGGTGAAATGTCGAAATCAACGGTACGAAAGTGTAAGGCAAGTAACGTGTAATGTATACTTTGTTTGCTGGTATGTTGGTTAAATGTTGGGACCTTAATTTAACCATGCCAAGCTTCCCTTCAGGCAAAGTTAGGGTTTTTAAATCACCTAGGGAAAA
Source organism: Ophiothrix spiculata (assembly GCA_000969725.1). Classification (NCBI taxonomy): domain Eukaryota; kingdom Metazoa; phylum Echinodermata; class Ophiuroidea; order Amphilepidida; family Ophiotrichidae; genus Ophiothrix; species Ophiothrix spiculata. Next base: position 10,925 of record JXSR01S028064.1, on the reverse strand, counting down.
TAATTTTAACTATGACCTCTAAAAGCTTCACTTCAGGCATAGTAAATGTATTTAGATCAACGTGGGGAAACTTTGCCCCCTGAAAGTAGTTAACATTTGTATAAAAAACTCAATAATTATTGCTCACAAGTTCTATACAAATTCAGTTTTGTAATTGTCAGGTACAAATTTTGAATACCTGCAGAAAAATAAACTCTATACATGCCCTTCCAGACGGTAAAGCAAAATCAAATTTTTTGGATTTTTTCTTTTTTCAAAAAAAAGATAAATTTTGCAGACCTGCTCAGTACGAATATCAGAAAATGACTACTTTTATCATTATAATTAACAACAACCATGAAAAAAATGAGATCTTGATTTACCATCTCAATAAGGCCAAGAAAAAAAATTGTTGTCTTGCCCTCAAGTGGAATTTCTGAAAAAATGAGTCGGTCGGTCTGAAAATATATTTTTTTAAAAAGCACCAAAATTATGAAATTTGGGTGCATTTTCCACTATTTTCAAAATATTTTATCAAAAAACACCCAATCTGAGCAATATTGGGTGCTTTCCCGACTCTATTTGTTTTTAAATTTTTGAATAGGGTCGGTCGCTGAGGGCAACACAACAATTCTTTTTTTTTTTGGCCTAAAGAGAAGATGACAGATTAATAAAACTTACTTTGTTTCAATTTTAGCCACTCCTGATTTGGCGACCAGCGCTGAATGGTCATCTCTTAGATTGCGACAGTCTTGGTCTATATCCAGAGCGGAAAATTTATCGGTCAGATCTTTTTCCAATTGGTAGCGTCTGGATCTCATGATGCGAATCTGCTCTGTGGTCTGATCTAGGGTTCTCTGAAGGAGAGCCATCACACCGATGATCGTTTCACGCTCTTTAAGGAGGTTCTTTTCAACGTCATCATGGACAAGATCTATAGCAACACGGTTCTCCCTAAATATATGAAAAAAATGTGGGGAAAAAATACAGTGGAAATTTGTTAACACAAAGTTCATAGGACTTTACATTATGAGTTATCAGAACTGTATTATCCAACAAATTTATAATGTAAAAGATATTCTTGGGAACCGACAAAGAACTATGTGTTATCAGGAATTTCATGTTATCAGTTACCGTATGTATTAACGAGTTGTCAAATACGTGAAATTAATCGATTTTTGAAAGCTGCGCATAAATATATACAGGGTCTGCCTGAAAGAATTTCTGAAAATTAATTCTCATCATATCATATACAGTGCAAACTCATTATAAGAAATCTGATTTAAGAAAACTCCTGATATGAAGAAGTATTTTTCCTGAATCGTAATGCATATTTCTTTTGTATTTTATTATTAATAAAACCTTGTGATATAGCGTAATTTGGAATATAGGCCTAAAGAAGTAATATTTATACTCCCAGCAATTTTGTTATAAAAGGTACCCACTGTATCTGCCAACATTTATTTAGTAATAACTGAAAAGCACACTTTGTGAATGATAAAATTGAGGAAGCCAATCTGAAATTGTGTTCTTTCGAAATTTCTTCAGTTGGTTTACTCTACACTACACTAGACTTATATAATCAGGCAATTATAGCAATTGTTATATTATTATGGCATACTGTATCTGACAGAATTGTTTCGCCAGGTCAGCTGATATTTTAATGCTACCCAATCCGAAAGGTCAAACCCAAAAGTAACGTGTCCGTTCCAAGAAAGTTGGCTCGTTATTTTGTCATCTTGAGTGAAAAAATTGGTTTTAAAATGTCCTCAAATGATGTCCTCATCAGAAAGTTATTGTAGAATGAACCTACAACAATATTTCTAAAAGCATGTTGTGCATATTTTTAATGTTTGGGATATTGTTGTAGCTTCATTCTGCAATGTGTTTCTAATGAGTCAGGACCTTTTGGTCATTACAAAACAGTTCTGTCAAACCCTGTATAAATGATGATATAGTCCATATATTATCTTTTAGGCCAAGAAAAAAATATAATAGTTTCTCGTCCTTTATAAGGAAAGGAAAACTCATTTTGTGTTTGGACAGGTAGTCTATTTTTCTTTTCCTTGATTGTCATATAATTGCACATTTTGTTTTTCATTGTTTGTGATTTATGATGATTAAATAAATATGATTATTATTATTATTATAGCGTGCATGCATTTTGGCTGCCGCATCAAAAAAACTTTTTTTTCTTTTTACAAATTTTCTTCCCCCCCCCCCCCCGAAATTTCACTGAAAATCCGAGTTATTTCACAATCTACACTTCTTGATGGATCTTGAAATGTTCTCTTATGCAGTCTATAAATGCGTATCTGTTCCGTATTTACAGGATAAGTAAAAAAAACCTGCCCTCATCCTCCTTTTTTTCAAAAAATTTGACGAGAAACTATTTTATTTTTTACTTGGCCTTATGCCCCTCTTTCTTGGATTGAGTACTTATTTAGAAAACCATTTGCATGGTTTAAGCTAATTTTTTCGTTATAATTATCCCGTTTACATTATTTGCTCCTACCTATTTCCTAAGCATTGATTTGTAATAGCCAGTGGATCTTGGCATGCTTCTAATGCGTTCCTAAGTCTCGTTTGATAAGCGACCAAAGTGTCAATCTCGTTCTTGGTGTCGTCAAGCTTACGGTTCAGCTCATCTTTCCAAAAGTTGACGTCATCTAATCTTTGCTCTGGAAAATGGGATGAAATTGCAGACAAAATTAAATTATTATAAAAGTATATTGTACTTATGCTGTCACTATTATAGGCCAAGTACATTGTATTTAGGCAAAGAACCCGAAGCTGTGACCAACTGCATAATGACCTGGACATAATGTGAGTCCATGAAAACACATAAATATAAGGGTCTTCTTTTTTTCAGTCAGGTCTGATGTACGGGTAATGTAATAGGATAATAAAAAATAACCAAATTTGAAAAAAAAAAGTATCAAATATTCACAAACTAATAAGTGAAAAGGTTGGTCTACAAATATGAATGTGATAGGGTATCAAAACAACCAAATTGGAAAAAAGGGTAAAAATTCACAAACTAATACAGTTTAATAGTGAAAAGGTTTTAAAATATGAAAGTTTGGGATTATTTTCCTGTACACACAAAACATCTGAATTCCTACCCGGGCAATGAACAAAAATCCCCTGATTTTGATTCTCTTCAAAATACATATATAGACTTATTACCGGGCTAATATAGATTCAGATGTAGAGAAAGGACTTGGTAGCTCAGTTGGCAGAGCATCTCCAATTAATAAACAAGAGGTCCCAGATTCATATCTTGGACTCTTTTCAAGTCATCACGGCCCCATGAAGGAATGAATATTAATCCAGCAGAGTACAGGGCCTCATTGTTTATGAATGGAACCCCTACCATGGATTTTTGTTTAATTTGTCCAATAAATTTTTATTTTGCCTAGATATATATAGTTCGAACTTTCCTTACCGAACTTTTTATTGACATCTCTCTGTGTCTTCTTGGTAGTCTCCTCTGTTTCATCTATGAGCCTGTTGCTTTCATCAATCAATCTTTCTGCGCTGCCCCTTTGTTTCTCTGCGGAGTTGTAATTGCCATGATTGGAGTGTGTCCACTCCCCATGGGTGAATTTGGGCGGCGCTTGGATCAATTTTGACATTCTTGAAAATCAGACCTAGAGTTATAAATCTGAAAAAAGACAAAGAAATGTACGGTCACTTAAAGCAATACTATAAGATTTTGGTCAAAAATATTTTGTAGTAAAAGCAGCATAAAATGAAGAAATGTGACTATCTGAAACCGTTTTCAAGTGTATTTTGTCAAAAAATTGTTTTGCCACTGAAAAATGGATAAAATGCACATGCATGCTTTCCTATACAAATACATGTGGAATGAAATTTGGGATCCAAATTTAATTCAACAAAAGGCCATAACTAAAAAAGTAAGCATATTTAAGTCAAATCATTTGGAGGGTATTAATATCTACTCAAAACAAACCCAATAAGTTAAAAAAAAATCAAAAGTCGTGGGTGATAGGGGGAGCTTCATTTTTAACACTTTATAGTATTGCTTTAATGCCAAAATAATGTTGGTCATATCACTTCTGCAATGTAACCTGCTTTTTCCATGTTCTATTTCTCATACATTGGCTGCCGATACCTGAAAGGATTCAATTTAAGGTGCTATGCCTTTCTTTTAAAGCTTTCCACCAGAAGTCTCCTCATTATTTGTCGTCTTATTTTCATTATAGAACCATGTATGCTCTTCGTTCTGACTCTGACATCACTTTCAACGTGCCTCGCTCTAAGAAGCAATCTGGTGATCGTGCCCTATCTGTTGCAGGCCCTCGTCTTTGGAATGAGTTACCGTTGAGCATTCGTGGTTGTAGTAATTTGTCTGGGTTCAAAGGTCGTCTTAAGTCACATCTTTTTCCTGTCTAATTGTTTCCCTTCTCTTCTCTTTAGCGCCTTGTATACTTGGTAAAAGGCGCTATATAAATATCATTATTATTATTATTATTATACATCAAACGGAGATTGTCAGCGATCGAGTATTAATGGTCCTCAGACTAATTGAACATGTGGCTGATGTGCTATTAGGCCTAAAGAGTAATTCATACCTATTATAAATCCAAGGTTGTGATTGGTCACCTAACTATGTATAAACAATGTCAACGATTATACATGGTAAATAATCAATAATACAGCTGTATCGCTAATTCTTGTATCTTTTGATTGGCTTAAAGTTACCCTTACATGCAATCCGTGATCTGATTGGCCGATCGCGATCAGCCAATCAGCACATACGATACTCGGCGATTGATAGATCAATAACTGATCAGTAAATCCTTAAAATTTCTGACGGCGATTTGAGATCTGAAAAGGATGTTTCTTGACGGATTTTTGCCCAGATTTCAACTTTTTGAACATCAAAAGGTGTGTAAACAGAGATCATTTCTAATCCATGACATGTGTAATTGCTTGATTTGGCCCTCTGGCCAGTGGCGAGAATCACTGAACGCCACCACCCCTCGGGCCAAATCAAGCGATTACACACGGACGCATATCTGGCATTAATGAACTCAAAAGGGTGCAGAAAACGTTTGACAATATTTAAGGTGCTTGATCCAAAAATTTTATACTTAAAAAAAAAGATCATCAGAAACTTTAAAAAATCAATTCAGTCACTGCAAATTTTCAGCAAATGAAGAAAGATTCATATGCTACTTCTACTTCTGTACTCGGTAGAGTCCAACAGGCTGACGTTGTGCCAACGATAAATAACTTGAGTCCATGAGTAGTGGTGGCCTCAAATTGACCTCTTAAGGGCTCACTCTTTTGAAAAAAAATTGTGGCCAATCAGAAAAAGTTGATTTTTAATGCCTAAATGTTAATAGTTTTGAATAAAAAATGTGGGTCTCAAATCCTTGATATAGGCCTATATCATATCTGATAGTAATAGCCAAATTTCATGAAATGGAAGCGCTTTTTTGTAAAATGCTCCTTCGTGGTGAAAAAATGGGTCTTGACACGGAACAGTACACAGTCAATGGCAATGCCAGGGTCACAATTTTTGGCCAAATTTGAGGATATTTCAGGACCCGTTTTTCACCCACAACTTCACCGTTTCTGATGGTTGACCACCCATTTTGAAGGAATTAAAATATCTTTCCATCATTTTGTTGAAAACAAATGATTTTTAAATTTTTATGAACATGCCTACCAAGAGGAAGCCCGAGCAGTGCAGTATGCTAGAACACAAAACGTTCAAGCATAGGGGAACGCGTATTGTTATTCTAATGACGTAACGACTTTTCCCGATGTGTCACTTGTCAAATCGATACCTCGGTCATTACTGATCATGTTCTTGACTTGGATCAATGAACATAATTGATTGATAGACTTTATTTGTGGCACTGAACTTATATTAGAAACTTCAGGTAATTTTTAAATTATGAATTAAATTGCTTCAAATGAATTTTAAATAAAAGCAGGTGATCTAAAGAATCCAAACCCGTTTGAATTTTTCAAATCCGACCTTCCGTTGCAAAGTTATGAAGGTTTTTGTATAATTAATTTAACTAATTTTGGAGACCGCAGGATAGGGGATAAATCTTTTAGTTTCTTTATTTTCGCCAAGCAAGGTCACGGCACCAATCCAGTTACACCTCTTGTCAATACACAGAGTAATTTAGTCAATATTTTAATTGTCTGAATGTATATTACACACACAACAGGTGTTATTTTGCAGCTTTTTGCGCCCACACATGTGCGGGATGTTTAAAGATGATTAGTTCCGCATGATAAAGAGCTGATCAAAATTGCTTTAGGCGGAAGAACAGGCGCAGAAATTACACCCAAACAGTCATTATTTTTGCCGCTTGTTGTTTATTTACATTTGATTTAACAGATATATTTTAAAAAAATCTTGAGTGTGCATGGATGTCCACATAACTTGTAGACAACTGAAATTCTTTTTTCTTCATTTCCAAAAAAATTGGCAAACCTTTGTAAAATCAATAACTCTGCAACCACAAATCAGAATTTTTTAGTACAAATAAAGTGGCTGTGCATGGACGAAATCATCTTCCTGATAACATATTCTTAAATAAAAAATGGTCTATCATATTGCGCGGAATTCAGAAAAACATCTGAAAACGCAGGTGAAAACGTATCTAGCAACACTTTATGTCAGTATCAAAACAAAACTATCAAGCCCACTTAAAGTCATGCCTGCTTGAATAT
>JXSR01S028063.1:2869-20340 GCA_000969725.1 Ophiothrix spiculata | reverse complement strand
TGACGTCTGTTCTTAGATTAAAAATGGCCGCCAAAATATGTTTATATGTGCAAAACCGGGTTAGAGGCACTTCCAAACAGTCAATAACACCAAATGTTCAAAAATATTTGATGGAAATTGGCTTTGGCATAGCAGCTTTAATTCTTAAATAAGGGTGTCAACATTTCAAATTCAATTTGGAGCCTGTTCTGAGATCCAAAATGGCCGCCAAAATACGATTTTATGCACAAAATGGGATAAAGAGGCTTTTAAATAATATCAGAAACAGCAAATGTTCAAACAAACTGATGGAAAATGACTTTTAGCAAACAATAAAAATATTTTTCCCTAATAAGGGTATGACCATGTCCCATATCCAATATATACTGTACTGAGATCCAAATGGCCACTGAAATATGCTTTTAGGCACAAAGAACTGAGAACTCAAAACTGTGATCAATCGAAAACACCAAATATACAAAATAATAGATAATAAATGACTTTGATGATAACAATAGGAGCCTTTCTTTTTTTATAATGTTGTTTGTATGTTTAAAATTTATGATGGAGCCTGTACTGTGAGAAAAATGACATGGAAAAATACAATTTTATGCAAGGAAAGGGATAAAAGCGACTTTACTCAGTTTCCTCCAAAGCCATGACTATGTTGAACATTTGATTACTAGTATTTTGATATGGTTTTAAAGTCACTAACTCATTTTCATGCATAAATTTGTATTTTGGCGGCCATTTTGAATCTCTGTACGGGTTTCCGGTTTCCCATTGAATTGGAAATATGCTAACACCGTCATTTGGGAAAAAATGATCTTCTTGCAAGAACCATATTCCATTGATTGTTTTGAACATGTGGCCTTTTTAAGACTGTTTAAAAGTCACCTTAACCCACTTTGTCCCTAAAATCAAGTTTTGGCGGCTTTTCTGGATCTTACAACCAGCTCCATAGCGAAATGGAAACATGCTAACATCCTTATTTGGGAAGAAATACTACTATTGTTTCCCTAAAGGCCATTTTCCATAGATTTTTTGAACATTTTGGTGTTTTTGATACCACTTAAATGTCACTTTATCCATTTTTGTGCCTGGAACAATATTTTGGTGGCCATTTTGGATCTCAAAACAAGCTCCATAATGAAATTGAAACACACTAACATCTTTATTTGAGAAGAAATGCTAATATTGTTTCTCTTAAAGCCATTTTCCATTAAATATTTTGAACATTTGGTGTTTTTGATCCTGTTTTGAAGTACCTGTAACACATTTTTGCACATAAAATCGTATTTTGTCGGCCATTTTGAATCTCAGTACAGACTCAATATTGGATTTAAAAAATGCTAACAATCCTATTTGGAATGAGCTGAACTTATTTTTATTTGATGTTTTTGATACCGTTATAAAGTCAAATTAATGTCTAAAATTGTATTTTGGCAGCCATTTTGGATCTCATAACAGCCTCCATAGTGAAATTGAAATATGCTTACATCCTCATTTGGGAAGAAATGCTACTGGTCCCCTCAAAGCCATTTACCATTGATTATTTTGAACATTTGGTGTATTTGATACCGTTTAAGAGCGACTTTAAACCATTTTTGTGCTCAAAATCATATTTTGGCGGCCATTTTGGATCTCAGAACAGTCTCTGTATTGGATTTTAAACATGATAACATCCATATATGAAAAGAAATACTTCTATTGTTGCCCTCTACGCCATTCTCCATCAAATATTTTGAACATTTCGTGTGTTTGATACTATTTTGAAGTGCCTCTCACATTTTTTGTGCATATAAACATATTTTGGCAGCCATTTTGAATCTCAGAACAGGCGCCATTTTGATTTTGATACAAGCTTACAATATAATAGGGGGTAAATGATATTCTTGTAACCTTAAATGTTATTTCCTGTTGATTATTTATGATGCCAGGCAGTTTAAAGGTTGTTTTGGTCGATTTCAATGAAAATCAGCTATTTTGGCGGCCATTTTGGCAGCCATTTTGAATTTGAAATATGCATATGACATAATTTTTAGTCAGATATATTTGTTATTGCCCCAGAAGCCATTTTCCAATAATAATTTTGAACATAAACGTTTTTTACAAGATACTCTTCAGCCATTATAATGAAACTGTAGTATTTTGGTGGGAAATTTGGCGGCCATTTTGGATTTATGCTAATTAGCCTACTTGCTGGTGTCGGATTTTGTCGAATTTTGGATATAATGTTCAGTGGGGCCATACAAACAAGTTAGAACAAAAAAACCTTCTGTTGCAATTTGTTCCAGGGTTCATCATAAGTTTATTGGACTATTAATCAAGCTGTTTGTGTCTTATTAGATTTAGCTGTAGCGTTTACCTCTGCTTATGTACTACAAACAAAATACAATTAAGAATAGGTAAAAATATTTCAAACAATTCATATCTTGAAAATGAGCAGAACCTTGTAAATATTAACTTGCTAATACTGTAAGCAAATTCTCACCAACACATACGGATTTTATTTTGTGATTTTATCGCTTTTCAAAAATGTCTGTTATGATACACTTAATATTAACAAATATGAATTAGCATATATAGCTACTTGACTCGCCATTGCCATGGTTACTTTTACATGCCCTTTATTTCATGTGAATTGAAGAGGTTATGTGATGCTGGAACCAACATTGCCATTTAGTTGGCAACCATCGATAAAATGGTATCTAGTTGCTGCAATACAAAAATAAATTCTTTAAAATAAAGTATGCTTACAGTAAGTGTAAATTCCGCATTTGTCATTTCATGCAAATATAGTAGTATTATAACTATAGGCCAAACAGTAATTTATTGGACAGAGAAAACACAAATCCAGAGTGCAGGGCCCCATTGTTTGTAAATGTAACCCCACCCTGCATATTTGTTTACATGGTCCAATAAATGTTTGTATGGCCTATAGTAGCCATAGCTATAATAGTTATCTATGTTGGTTATATTTTGATTACAAATTGCAATGGTTATATTTGAAAGTCACAAAATGCTAATATGATTAGCTTACTGAACCTCAACCTTCATTAGCATTTTGGGACTTGCATAACTGCTAATTATTGCTAACAGTAGAGTACTATACCAGTTATTGTTAATAGTTTTCTTCCTAATTGAATGGAACTTTGAAGTGATCAACAATCCTGACAATTGTCGACAGGTGAACACAACAAAGAGTGACTCTGTACATGTGCTCTCACAAATAATCTGGTGATGTTTATGAAATTTAGTCCTCTTATCTAATGACAATAATTTCGGAATATATATTGCATATACTAGTATACTGAGCCTTTTCCAAAGTATAAAGTGCTAGTCATTATTACCACACAGTAACAAGGAATCATCAGGACTCTTTCGCCTTACACTAGGTCACTAGCAGCCAATGAACAGAGCTATATTCCCCTAAGCAGCTTCCTAATACACTTGGGTTATTAAAACAAGCATAATAAAGTGATTTCCCCAGGTTGGCATAAGTACTGCTTGGCACTAGCGGGACTTGAACTCACACAATCTTCACTTTATGAGTCCTAAACTGTTCCGCTAGACCACACGCAGACAGTGGCGTATTCCCCCTGGTGTTTGCACATTTCTTTCCCATTTTTCCCGGCAAAAATCTATTTTTGTACACCCAAAATAAACTCAAGTTGATTTTAAAAACTGACGAGCAAAAATAAAAAAAAGTTTTAAGCAATTTTTGCACATCTTTTGACACAATTTTCTGCTCTTCCCCATGTTTCCTGTCTAGCAATTTTGCAGCTGCTCTCTCATTTTTCCCGCTTGCTGTCCCGATTTCCCGCTCGATTTTTTGTCGGGGGAGGGGGCAGTCTGCCCCCTTGCCCCATGCTGGCACGCAGAGAACTGTTTTCTGTGATGTCACTGTGTGATTCAGCATTTTGTGTAATGAAGTGTATATTGAATTATAAGTAAGATAAGATGATTTCAACCCATGAAAAGATGACTGTATTTGTTACCAACATGTGTATGTCTTGTACAACTGTGTGCACATGGAGATGCTTGGTGCTTTAGAAAGACATACATTATGAACTATCCTGTTGATGGCCCTGTTACAGCCCGGATACAGCCCAGCAAGGCAGGGGACATTTTTCTGTTACGGCCCCGCTTCTTGACCCCAGGGAAATGGCATGATAAACGGGGTATGCCCAGCCAAACTGTTGTGATTATGGATTCTACTTTGCTAATGTGCTTAGGTCTGGACTATCCTGTTGATGTGATTGGTGCAGAGCAGTGTATCTCAGCCTACTTTGTTATCATAGGATCATTTCAAAACCAACCCCTAACATCTTCTTGGGTTCCTGAAAATTAACAAAATGTTGGCGATAAGGCCTAAAATAACAATTGCTCTATGCGACTGACCAACCCAAATTTTGCAAAATTTAGGGTCGCTTTTTTGTGCCAATCTCAACAGTGTATTTGGTAAAAATATCAAGATATTTTGGTTGAATTTATAACAATATTCACAGAATGTTACATATTTGTATGAAACAAACATATATTGAATAAGAAAGTACAAAACACTCAGTTTTGAAAAACTCAGGTTTTTTTGTGTCCATTTTTGAGGAAAAACCGACCACCAATTTCACCATTTAAGGGCAAGTCATTTTTGTTTTGGCTAAAGTCTTTCCAAATTTTCATCTTTGTGATAATCATTCATACAATTTTTTTGACAAAAACAAAGTGGCAGTGCACATCAATTCAGGACAGTGCAAATTCAACTTTGTATGACCACTTACTACAAGTTGTTCATTGTAACATTGGACTTGTAAGTGAGGCTGCTTCAATATTTTGTTTTCTTTCAAATTATTTGTCCAATAAGTGGCCTTGCAATTTCATGGATCTTATGTAGTGTTGTCTTGTATTGTTATTATATAAGATAAGCATGAATGGAGCAAAACATGGACAAAATTACACTTTAAACTCACACTATTGAGCGTGGCAGAGCGGTTAGAGCACAGGTCTCATAATACAGAGGTTGTGGGTTTGAGCCCCGGGCCAGGCAATTTACGTTTCCTTGGGCAAGAAACTTTACCCTAATTGCTCCGTGCTTTGGAAGTCACGTTAAGTCGTTGGTCCCCTGTGCGAATGCTCCTTCTTGGGGCGCTGCATACAGTGTATACCTGCAGTGTATACCTGGTGAGTCGATTGCAGGTATATTTGTGTTGGCAACCATGACCTTCTGTCTAGGTTTCAACAAAAATTGTTCAAGCACCACCATTTTTCCACTGACACCATTTTAAAATGTCTACTTAAAAGATGTGTTTAGAGTGACAAAAATGTACAGATTGAGCAAAGAGATGGTCATATTAATAATTAATCAAGCGGGTAAATATTTCATCAGTAGGGAAAAGGTTCAGGGATTATGTAAAGAGCATGACTTGAAATAAGTCTAAATGTTAGAATATGATATAAAATATAATTGGTTGAAATCTCTATATTTGAAAAAAAGATTGATATTCACACTGAAAATCAAATTTGCTGCACTTAATTTTGAAACATTCAAGAAATTACATCATTTGAATTTGTTACGAAAAATACAACATGTTAATTGCGTCTATTCATTTGAACTGATAAACTTATGGATTTCATGTTATTGCTTGATCAAAGCAGCAGTGAAGAATTTAATCATCCTCATCGTGGGACTTCATTAGATCAAGGATGATCAACTTATATTGTCTAAACATATGACCCCATATATCTGCAGCAAATTTGATATCAGGTTAAAACTGTTGCACTGCCCTCTTGCAGATATCACTTTCAAGTTTTGATCAGTTTAAAAATATTAAAAAACATGCCAGTAAAGCATTAATCAAAAAATTCTGTAAATATTAAAGAATTTCATACAATGTGCTTCATAAATGTGCTTAATGAAACTGAACTACTGAACTTTGAAAGGTCAGAAAAATCAAACAAACTTCAGCAAGTATGTGTCATTTATACTACAGACAAGAAAGGACAAAGCAACAATTCTGAACCGGATTCAAACTATCATTTCTTCTGAGTAGCATTCTGATTTTATGTTACTAAGATTCCATGTGTTTAAAAAGGAAGAAGAGACAGCTACAATGATACCCAACTGTTGTATTTTGATGGTTCCCAGCAAACCCAAAGTGAGGTGCAGCTTACAAGGCTTCCTGGCCCAAGCCCCATGTAGTTTAGATATCAGCTTTTACCTTATCATTGGTGCATGCAGCAAAGACAGTTTGTCATTTCAGTGGTCAACTAATTAACACACACTGCTTCAGGTTAAGATATTGCTTCTATACAATTTTGAAACTGACAAACTTGCTTTGTGCCGCCCAACAATGGTCTAGCCTCCTTGTGTACCATAGCATTATATGTCCACGCATCAATTGAGCCCAGCTTTATGCTAATAGCCCGCTCCAGCTTTCAGCCAGCCTGCACATCATCATTTTTCTTTTATCTTTGCTGGTGAGGCGACAAGGCAATAAAAAACACACACCTACACTTTAAGGGTTCAGTTGGGTCGAACGAAACTCTATGCCTTAGTCTCTTTTTACCTGATTTGTCATTTGTTGAATATGCTTGATGTGAACTGATGACTTCTGTAGAAGAAAAGATAATTGCATGCATATGCATTGCTTGTCAAACAATGAATCACTAGAAGCCGACACGTTTTATGCAATTCTTGATAGAAACATCAAGATTGTTTACTTTTGAGGGACTCTCTCTGTTCCTATCTTTGCTTTGCTTGTGTACAGTGTCTTCTTGAGACAAAAAGGTCTATTTAACAAATACATATGATATCATTAACAAGAATCGTTATTGCTTTTGGTCTTGCTGAGTCGTGTGTTGAGGTTAAAGTTCACAGAGAAAACAATTTGAGTTTGATTGTTCTCTTGATCTGATAGGTTGAAGATTGTTTTAAGTCCTGCCTCCATCTACGCATTTTTGTGTCTCATTAATGTGATAAAACAAAAAGACTTACGATATTCTCACTGTACAGGAAAATCTAAGATCAATTGGTATAAAGCATGAATCAAATTCCAACATTTTCCATATAACATTCAAACACTTTAAAACATATTAATATACCAATCTGCCAATATGCACAACATATTGTTTCAATTTTTTTGCAAACAATGCACAAAGATTAGAATAACCTGCAACCAACCCATAGGCATGTTTTAGATATACAGCAGAATAATGCAAAAAAGTATGATGAATATGTATAATATGAGAGGCATATATTAAAGTGCCTTATAACAAAGCTGTATATTAACCAAATCGGACCCTGCTCCTTCCCTATACTCAACGTTCACAATCACAGCCTCATGTGTCACAGGATTAACTCATTCCATTCTGGTAGCCGTTTGTTTGTGGAGCAAAAATCTTCAAAAATCACAATTGCCAAATACAAATTTCACCATTAGATACTAATCATGATAGATGTGCCCTTTGCTCTTTACATTACACTTACATTGATGGAAGGGCTGCAGGTATGTGCCACCTTCAAGACCCCCTTTTCAAGCCTCCTCTCCCGCTCCTCAAGATGCCCACTTCAAGATTACTTCAATTCTGAAGGCCCCCATTTTCAATAAATCTGTCCAAAAAATGTTGTTTTATATTGATTTTAACCTTATTTTTAGCGATTTGCAGCTCTAATAGTTGTATTATTATTATAGGAAAAAAAGCAGGTCCTGAGACCTCAATTTGGAAAAAAATCAGTTCTATAGACCCTATTTTTGGCCAAAAATCAGTTCTGCAAGACCTATGTTGGATATCCCGGGCAGCACATACCTACCAAATATGAGTAACCCCCCCCCCCACTTGGTATTCCAGACTTGGTGCCAAACCAAAATATCCATGCCTTATACTGTACAACAAGTGTAATGGGATGTTCAGAGTCCAACAATTTCAACACTGCGACATTGCTCAATATGCAGTCTTGATATTTTAAAGCGCACTTTTTGTAGCACATTCTACGACTGTGTATCCGGCAATGTTGCAGTGATGAAATCAACTCTGGACGGTGCGCACCATTAAGAAACATAGCCAGTTTATTATAACCTGCAACAAAGTGTACCACTTATTTGGTATTGAGCACTTTAGTGGTATTTGTCAATCTTAACTTTTTAGCATCCTAAATACTAGCAGATGAAATAGGGCATAACAGTCATTTTCTTGTAGTAAAATCCATACATTTCCAGCTCCTTGTTCTGCAATGTTAAGATGTTGCTTTTTGAGTTTCATTCTATCCTAATATAGAATTTTCAAAATCAAATAATTATTTAACTTTTTTTTAAGTTCAACAACATTTTTGGTTGAGAAGACATACAAACAAATTGAAAATAAAATGCAAAAGTCAAAACTGCAATCTTTTGTGAAGCATGATGAAGCATCTTCCAAAATAAATCCATACTCTTTTTATTTAAAGCATAAATATAGAGGGGAGATACCAAGCTTTGCACTATTCCTATTCCAGCATAGGGATCATAATATGGGTATTCTGATTATTGATGGTGATGCATCGCATCTAGTCGTAATGCGTGAATTTCAAAGTTCAGTTTTGAATACCACTCGCATAAAGTAGCACGTTTCTTCCACACTTAGAAGTGATTTTGACAGGACTCTAGTTGACACAAACACCACGATTTGAGTCCCATGGCTGACTACTGACTACACATTACATTTCGTCATGTGAGTGCAAGAAAGTTGTATCTGCAATGGCTGCCCTAAGTTATTTTTATTTTATGCCTCATAAAAAATTCTTCAAAATTCCCGTCTTATGTCAGTGGTTCTTGAAATGGTTCTTCAGGTGACAGTGTCACCTGAAAATCCATTTCAAGAGCCACTGACCCAGGACTGGAGATTATAAAGTGAGCAATCCAAATTTATGACAAATGGCAGCTATTGCAGATACAACTTTTTTGCACTCACATGACGAATTTGAAGTGGTATCTCCCATCTTATATCAATGATGTTGACAGATCTCACACCATGCAGGGCTGTAAAACGGAACAATCATATATATGTTTGGTATGTTCGTCTCCCAGGAATTTGATTATGGCATTTAATATTTCACACCAACAACAAAATGACATCTTATGTAAGCTCAATATTAGCAAAGAGCCAGACCATACCCTATAACTGATTCAAATTGATATTAGTATTAACACCCCATCACCAATTAACTCAAATCTAAAATAATAATCTACATATTTTTACACATCAAGAAAAAGGAATATAGCAGCTATAGCACTTTAATATACAAAACACAATAACATGTATGGACAAGATTATATGATTTAAACTCAGTTAAATATGGATGTCAGTCAACAAATGATAACACACCGCTCCCCGCACTTTGCAGCCATGTTAAGCGGAGCGTGATTAAATGACTAGAAGACCAACCTGCGGCAAATCAGGTGCTTCTTCCCCCGCTTCTTCCTCTTCATCAGGGGGAGATCCTGCTAAAGGTGATATCCCTATTTTTTCCTGTTTCAGTTAAAGAATATAATGTAGCATTATGCCCACATCATAATACCATGAAACTTTGCAGAAACACGAGGGATGATTACAAATCTCCTGATAAACAAGAGATTTTCAGATCCCAATACGGTGATGAAAAGGCATTTGATGATATCAAATCATGAAAACAGACACACTATAGACAAAATAAATAATTATTGGACAATTTAAACAAAAATCCATGCAGGGGTTGCATTTACAAACAATGGGACCCAGTATTCTGGAGTTTTGTTTACACTGTCCGATAAATTATCGTTTAGCCTATAGTTTCATGAATGTGTTGTTTCCACTGTAATGGTGCCTTCAGGGTTTGTTGATATGTGTTTCATTTCATTTCACTTTATTTAGGGTTACCAAGGATAAAAACACAAAAAGTACACATACAAGTACACTTATTTCCATTGTGGTCCTTATGTGTCGCACGACTTCTTATTACACTACCTATAGACCTTTTCAAAACACGACTTTCCAAGAATTTCCGAAGCTGATCTTACACTTTCCGGCAATTGCCGACTCTTCAACACAATAACCAGAATGTTAAGTTTGCATTCTCGTTAACTGGTTGCGTACGAATTCGAACTTGTAATTAGTGTTAGCACTATTGAGTCACTTTTAGTGTGATCGCCCTGATGCGATTTGAAATCTTAAGCTTAATCAGCCGATTTCAAATGGAAATTTCACTCTTTTTGTCGGTGAGCGTATGGTACCGTCAGCCAAAAGTTGTTCAGAATAGTGTATCTAATAATGTATGGGTCTGGTTCTATTTATTTTTCACTTTTATTGCACTAAAATGCAACATAATTTTCAGAAAATTTTGCTGACAAAACCGTGCATACTAATGAGCTTGTACTCGATTGGTTGAAAAAATGGCCATGTGATCAATGTTCCAGAGATTTCCGAAACGATTTTGAAAAGCTCTATTCAATATGCATTGTTCGTGTAAAGACTGTGTGTGTATGGACGATGAACAATGCATCTTGACAAACTCTGAATTTACTGTAAGTTCAGTAACACACATCAGAACAATTTCTGAATGCTAAATAATCCGCAAAATATGAAGGTATTGGTAGAAATATGGGAACTAATTTGAAACATATATATTTGCTGCTTTTCTTGATGACATGGAAACAGGAGCTAGCTTAAAGGAAATAGTTGGTTACAATATCATAACAAAATATGAAGGTGATTGGTGCAAAGTTGAGATTGGTTTCAAGTTTCAATTCGGAAACCAAAAACACAACTTTATTCACGCCCCATTTTACAACCTACAAACTGGTGGCAAGCTACAAACTGTTGTAATTTTCATTGGGAAGGCAAGGCATTCTATAATAAGTCTATAATCGGAAAATGAATTGAAATCATTCCAAATTGATTTTACGGACCCATGTTACAACTTACCCTTCTAGCAGGTAACTCTGGAGGCGGTGGGTCTGGACTTGTTACTGGAGCTGCCATGGGAGGCGGCGGCAATGCTGGCAACGCTGGCAATCCCGATGGTATTGATTCGTGCATTTCGTTAAATGGCAAGGAATCTGAAGATGATGTACTTGTAGCTGTAAATAATATTGGATCAGATGAATACAAGTAAATATATTGAATGTTAATAGTAATCAACATTGAGTATCAAATTCAAATATTGAACCCAACCCTGTCAAAAACTTGTTTTAAAAAACATGGTGTAGCTTGAACATGATTGCTATGACATGCTAGTGGATTTGTCTGATTCTTACACTCATGAGTCTGAAATGTCCTGAAATCCTTGAAATGATCAATATTGAATAGCCTGTTAGAGAAGCCTTTCCTATTCTTGTGAATTAAATATATGTAGCAAAATTTACTGAAAACAAGAACTTTTATTAACAAATTTCCTGAAAAGTTACATTCTTTTTATCAAAACAGAAGAACCCACTAGGTTTCCCCACATTGTTAAAGAAAAACAAATTTGTGATTGACAAAAAATGAATAATTTGGAATCAAGTGAATCAATCAATAATGTAATGAGTTGCTTGAAAGACAATGAACATACATATAGCAAGTACACTTCTGTCCATAAAAATGTGAGAGGAAAACTGAAGAAAGCTGTAGAATGAAATTTGACCTGGAAACCAATTGGACATCCAGAACATGGGGATCAATCAGCTCATTGAAGCAAGTCCTGTTGTGCCACCTGCATCACTTAAAACACATCTGTGTGAATTTAACTTTGATATCAGAGATATCTCTTTTTTGAGTTCTCCACTGAAACAATTTAGTGATGTTAAGAAACCCCATTTTGTTGAATTCATACTGTGGCATTGATGATCTTAATAATTGTATGTCACTGATCTCCTTGGGTACATAGATTCATCTGCAAATAGAAACACATATTGTATTACTCTTGGTTACAGTTTGCTCAATTCACTTTATGCTAGCTCACTGTTATTATCACACAGTCCAGTGTTTTATCCATAATTCAATTCACGGACTTCCTAAACTGAAAAAAAGATAAATGTACCTTACCTTTTATTAGGTAAACATTTTTATTGCAAGGTAAAAACCTGAGAAGATTTTACAAATATGATAAGGAATTTTAAACAACACAATTCCAAGTGTTATCGAAATTAAATCATCTTGATTCTAAATGCTCTGGGAGTTAAGAAACAATGACATTCACCTCAACAACTTTTTCATACGATTAAAAAGTATAGATAACAATCGGGGCGATTTGCACTCTACAAATTGGGCTAACTTAGGAGATTGTGCCTCGATGATGCCACGCCTGGACCAGTAGTGCGCGAGTGTGTTGCGACTCACTCTGTGTTTTGGTCGCCCGCAACATCTACACGACTACAAATGTAATATGCATCTTACTTTTTCCACCAAATTTATGTACGTAAGTAATAGCACTTGACTAACTCGATAGCTGCATTCTTAGTCAAACTAATCCGTTGCTGGAGTATGCTTTTTTTTTTTTCATTCACTACTGGAACCCAACAAATGATATTATTGACAAAAAAGATATACCTTGCTCTCAATATATGTTCTCAATATATGTATTACATCAAGGCTGTCATATGTCATTAAATCCATCTAACATTAATAAAGTAACCAATGATCATTGGCTTGGTTATAATTAACAACTTACAAGTATAGAACAATCTACCTGAGAGCGTTCTGACTTCAAGGAAAAGGACACTGCTGTTGATAATCTGATCATTTTGGATGGACTATTAATTGCCACACTCAAAACAAGAATTGTAAGTTGTACTATGTCATTAATAAGATTGAGATATGTTAACTCATTGTGGACACTTTTCACATTTGTGTGGATTTCTGTCTGTTTCAGTATTGTTCCAATGAACAAGATCCAAACCGTGTGTGCTCAAGCTATGCAGGCAAATGAAATCTTGCATGAAACATGCATCGTGAATGGAAGGAAGGAAAGAAGGAAGGAAAATGAATGGTTAGTAAGGTGCTGTGTGTGCAATCAATATAGGGTCTACCCACTAGTGTTTATTTAGGTCTTCAACATATATGAAAACAATCCCTGAAAATTAATTGAGTTGATCTCAATTCCAAATCACAATGATCAGCAATTTTATTAAGTTGCAAAATGTACTGTGCTTTATACCACTTTCTCATTGAGAAGACATACTTATTGATTGAACAAATGAGATCATTCATAATAAAAAACTTCAAAACAAATGCGAAGTGAGTGAGCGAGCAGTTTTATCACCCGTGTACCAAACAAATGCAAGTGAATATACAAAATAAAACGAAATGCTTCACATACAAAAGCAGTGCTCAGTTGTGAAAAGATAAATAAGTATGAGTGTTTTAATATACTGGTTCAATTATGACTGAATGGGCATCACATATTTTATTAACTGAGAATCCCCGCTGCTTTTGATCCAGAAAAAAGGGAATAGGAATAGTAATCACACCTTTGATTCAGAAAATGGGAACAGATATAAATCAGGACAAAATGTCAAAAGGCAGCAATCGATATCTGGGACTATTAGTCATCCCAATTACCAAATCCACAAACCATAACACAGGTGCAGCTAGCCAAGTCTGACTGCATCGCATAGCTGCTGCATACATAACTTACTTGAGCTGGGTCTTGAGTTCTGCTTGCCCTTGTCGCTACTGCTGCTACTGCCACCACCTAAGAAATCCTTCATGCGTGTCAATGGCGATTTCTTGTCCCCATCCGAGCTATCAGTACTTTGTATGGACAGCACTAATTCAAACATAGAAAACAGCTTTTAGGATAGGCCTTATCCTACTTGTCAAGATTACATTGTACTCAAATTTTAGCTCTAAATGAATCACAAAACTAACTTTAAACATGGCCTCATGCTTGTTTTTCCAGTAAAAACTAGCCTACAGTTTCCAATAACCTAGCACTAAATAATCAACAATAAGTTCAAAAATTGGCATTGTCCTGCTATTGAATGAAGATTACACACTACTCCTCATTTATAAGAACTATTTTGGAAAATTTTACAATAAATTTGGTATTATGAAAGTTTGACTTAGTATGAGAGTAGATCATGTTATGAAACCAAAAAATTAATTCTTGCCCCAGGATTACTGTAACTCCTGTATGAATTCAAAACTCCTTGCTTTTGCAATTTGAGTTGTTATTGGCAGTGGTTCAGATCTTTACCACTAATCTGAAATTCTGAACTATCTATTTAATTATCTACTATAATTTGATTTCAATTCATGTACAAAAATGAAATTTATTAAAATAATCTTTCCTTAAATTTAAAAATATTCATATTATCACAATTATCGAATTGGATTGAATGGAATTATAAAATAAAAAAATTAATGTCCTGCTTGATGATAGGTCAGTTAGTTCAGTTATAATATATGGATTAATTAATTGGGAGGAAAACTTTCTTGATATTTCACTTTCATTTAGTATCAATTAGTAAACTGAATGATCCAGAAAAATGCATATTAAAAAAAAAAAAAATGTGATCGTTGTTTTGAGTTCAGCAACAAAAATGATTTGGTACTGAACATTAAATTACACTAACCAGGATAATATTGCGTTATTGTTATTACTTAATTGGCAATTTTGATTTTGAATTTTAGTAGCATGCATTACATGATTGTGAGTGTATTTCAGCATTTTAGCATGTAAAAAGTGTGACTGATGGAAGCTTTGTTCTTTATTTGAATTTGGTGACTGTACAACAAATCCATTTAAAATTATGTGCTATGTATGTATCTTTGAATCAATATTTCTTTCAAATTACCAAAGGTAAACCATTAAAAGAGCTCGAATCTTCAACACTAAAAGTAATAATCTTATTTGACCCCTTAAAGTTGTTCTGGGTCTTTGGGAAGTTGATGCAGAACTTCAGCATATTTGTTTATAAAATGGCAACTGATACTCTTTCTATGATTAAACTTGACATATTCACTCAAAGTTGTATCAAAATTCAAAATATCCAATTTATAACCTGTCTTTTTACCATATGCTAGACATTCCAGCTTCCCCAGGCACATCAAAGGATTCTTTCACTCAAATCTAAGACAAGATTATTGACTCTTTCTGTTTTAGAACTTGTAAACATTTACTAGCAAGGTTAGAAGGGCTATTGCAATAACAAAATTCCAAATGTTTATCATTGCATAACAGTGTTACTTCCAATGTTCCAATGACTTTGATAATATTTATAAAAATAAAAAGTAAATTTTAGAAGGACCTGGTGCAGGTTATCATGTGGTTGATATCAGATAGTCTATATTGGATCATGTAACATCCTATCTAAACACTTTTATAGTTACACAACTTCTCTTTCTTATTTGTATACTAGCCAGCAGCATTGTTTTGCATCATAAACAATCCAAATACGTAGAATATACACATGTATACAATAACAAAGACTGATTCAAATTGCAATAGTGTTGGCTATGCTGTAACTCTTATACTCGACTACATCTAAAACTTAATGCTATTAACTGCAAACTAGTCTATGACATTTAGCGCAAACAATATACACAACATTTATGCTAGCTAGATTTTTTGACTAATTTTTTTACCAATATTGATTCTATATCTATTATCCAAACTGTTGTATCTATGTGTAACTAAATACTAGTTGGAATAAGATGTTTGATGCCACTATTTTCATTGATGGCTATATATTTTATATGTATCTATCAATTTGTCTTATAACAACTTTCTACTATTTCTACTGCTGCACTTTTATGTGATCTATTATGTATGGTGACTTACAACTAAGTTGAAAATGACTGGGTGGAGTATTATGTTAGCCTAACACCAAGAGGAAATGAGATTTGTCTCTCATCTTTTTGGTACACCCAATACTGAATTTATAAGGAACCATGCCTGAAATTAACTGCCGCCTCCTTCAATTATTGAGCGAGTATTATCTCACAGGCAGATTTTAAAGTACAGAATTTGAGCAAAATGGAGTTAGGAACAATCAGGGGTAGAATACCCCACTCTTGCAATACTGACTGCAATTACATGTACAAGTATGACATTTCTGTACACACGAATGATATCTTAATGTCCTCTTGAAAGAATGACAATCTCTTATAATTCCGAGATAGGCAGCAGCACTCTGAGAATTTGTTCACAAATTAAGTAGCGCTATACAAAAGCTGTACATTTTTATTATTATTATTCCATTTGGGCAAGTGTCATCTCCAGGAATCACATCCATGCCAAATGCATGATATGCAAGATAGCTTACCACTAACACTCAAGTACTTACGTAAGAACATTGTTACTTTTATTATATTGACTTTAGTGCCATGATGCAAACTTGACAGAAATGTACAATGTCTAAATTTAAATTAATAATAATATTGTTTGTGGATTTCATTTGTGAAAACGTAAATGGTAATGTTCATGCTCAGGGAGACTACTGTGTGAACACATTTTCAAGGTTTTGATGTCCAATGTCTGCACTCTTGACTTAAGATAAACGCTCATGAATTAAATCCAAAATAGTTTTTATCAACTTCATAAATATACCCTATATTTAGTGACACAAAAGATTTTTCCAGTGAGGGTTCATTTTCAATTCCTCAGGAGGTACGATTTCTATGGCCTATGACAACACAAAGAAGCATAGTCAAACAAATTACCTTAAAAAAAAAACCTTTTCCCCTCAAAGTTTGTAATTCCTTTCATTTCCTTTCTAATAATTACCAAATTAACAAAATTCAGAAGGTATTAGCCATGATCAACAATATGAATTTTCAACTTTCTGTGACACTTGTTGATTGTATTGTATTTTTAGAAAGCTCTGCTAACTACTTTACTATATCATGGAAAAGGGAGATATGATGACAGGTATGGCTCTTTTTCCATGCTTATATCCATAACCATTCCTATTACACTTGAATACTTAAAACTACAAGAGACAATTACTGATGTTAAAATAAATTGATAGTGTTTCTGCCTTTTCTTGATTCAAAGAACTTTTTATGAATTATAATAAACAATTACCTACACAAACTTATTATTTTAATAAACTGGCCTGTATAACATTTGAATCATACTATATAGCCTACAATGCAGAGAATAATGAATAGAAATCTAGAAATGAACTATGCTAGTAGTTGTGATAACACACTTTAGAGTTGGGGATATACAAAGGATGTTCACATGATATTAGATAAGATTCAGGGAAAATCACCACTTGATAAAGCAAAACAGAAGATTATAATTCACTCCAGGATAAGGATAGGGATTAAAGTGACACAATGAGATGTTTACATAATACAGTCCCAAACTGACTGACATATATAACAATTGCCAAAAGACCATAAAGCAGATACTAGCGTTAACATCACACCTGTGGTAAGGAGAGTATAAAGCAATGGAGGTATTCACACGATACAATCCTAAAGTCACATCAAACATAGCATAACCACAGCAGAGAAGTAAGATACACTGCACACCTGTGTTATGGATGGGA
>JXSR01S028060.1:28783-45376 GCA_000969725.1 Ophiothrix spiculata | reverse complement strand
TCATTAAAGGTCAAACAACAGATAACCTAACTGTTTCTTTGTGATTGGCAATGACAGAGAGAGATAAAATCCACAATATGGAAGACACTTTGCTTCCATCAGAAAGAAAATGCATGAAGATCGAAAGAAGAATGTTTTGTTTCTTATATAAGAGTGCATATACTGAAATAACACAAAAAATCAGAAACAACGATATTGTTTCAATTTTCATTGTCTCAATGTCACATCACAAATTATGCACTCCCACATGCTCTATGCGCGCAAAACCAAATTGATAAGTAAATTTGATACTTGTTTATTGTAGCCCAGACTAGTATGAATTTTTGATGAACTAGGTGTATGTTAATGAAGTAATGAGTGAATAATACTTTATGATGATATGAATGAGTGCTCTCAAGGTGTGAACTTAAAAGTATAATGAAGCTAGAGTTTGTACTTTTTAGTTTTCTGTAAGATATTGTACATCTTGTATGATTTGGAATTGCTTTAGAAATAAATAATTTGCAGTATTTTTTCATCACAAATTTTGCTTAAAATTTGAATATATCCATGATAGAACATATATATGAGTCAGTTAGAATTTGCAAATTGGTATGAATATACAAAATCTTTGGAATATAAAAAGTACTCCAGGAACTGTGAGCAATTATTGCTGATGTTCTCCCGGTTACGAGCCATTGCCTTGTCAACTTAAATTTATTTCAAAAATGAAATGATACGATTTGTTATTTTGTGCGCAGGCCTGCAAAATAGCTTAATGCTGATAAATAGCCCGAGTGATTAATGGTGGAACTGATGTCTGCAGATGGACATTTGCGAGATATATATTTTATGATGTCATGTACAATTTAGAATGAAATATTGATACGACAAGATGAAAATGGAACAAAAATCCCAGCAAACTGCTGAAAATATACAAAAGAGAGGTAGATGACATGATAAATGGAGAATGTATAAGAACTTTACAAAATGAAGTCGGTACAAGAATTAGCAATTGTGCTCTATTCTCACATATTCAATATTTGATAGATGTTGCTTCCATGGAATCTACGTTCTTGGTTTCCATGGCAACTATACAAACCAACATCTTGCAGTACTTGCTTGTGGGTGATAACAGGGTTTTCTCAAGTTGCTCTGTCAATGCTCCCTGGATACTTGCTTTATTGTGTCCCTGAGGTGATGATACACTGAACTCTTGGATAGAGTGCGTGAGTGGATGTGAAGGGGTGGATGGATAGATGGAGGAACTTAAAATAACACATTAGTGACTGGCTTGATTTGACTCGCTCCAGATATCTTTAAGTAATGTCTTGCATTATAAATATTCTTTTTTGGCGTACATAATTGCTAGTTAAATTTAGTTCATAATTTCATTTCATTTAAAAATAGACATTTGAAATTTATCTTGAATTTTATTATAATGGGGAAGTAATAAAATTGAGAACATGAAATCCTCAAATATTCTTTGATGGTTACCTTTTTACCATAAAGACTTTTGAAATTGTACCTTGAAACTTTGTAAGAAAATGATTTTGATATTATAAGTTCATTCAATGCCAAGACATGAATGCTTTAATGTTGCTTTCACATAAAATGTGAATCTAGACAAATACTTCTATAGAATTATTTTCCAATATGTTTTTCTCACCAAACTATCAAAAACTCATTAAAGGTCAAACAACAGATAACCTAACTGTTTCTTTGTGATTGGCAATGACAGAGCTGCAGAGAGAGATAAAATCCACAATATGGAAGACACTTTGCTTGAACTTTGACATCTGGGTATGGGACAGTGATTAGTTGCTATAGTAACACAAAGCTGTAGCATCTGGAAGCGGTCTCACATTCCAGGTAGCAGACTGGCTGATAATATAATATTATTACACTCCACAAATAGTTATTGTTTCCCCATATAGATTGAACTACTGTGAACAAAGAGCTATTAACATGTTTTTCTTTCAACACATGTTGAAAGTGTTATGAATTAAGTTCAACATCAATTTTTGTGATTGAAGTTGTACATCATTTAAATTCATGGAAAGAGATATCGATTATGTCTTAATGGAAGTGTATACTGAATTCTTAATGATATTTATGTTGTGATTTTATTTAACAATTAGTGCCTCATTATTTCTTGTACTTGCAGGCCATATACCACTGGTAGAAAGGTTACTCAATGGACAGCAAGGATATGTCCCACCATCTCATAATAGCATTAACAGTGGTAAGTCTTATCACCTTTGTGTTAGGCTTTCGCCATGGAAACCCAATTTGGTGGAGCCCTGTTGAAGATAAGCTTCCTTTAGCTTACTTGGTACCCTCCAAGATGTTTTTTAAATTCAGTTTTGAGGAAGACCGGAGTACCCGGAGAAAAAACCTGCAGAAGCGAGCATGGTCTGAAAACCAAATGCACATAAAGCGCCGTGCGCGGGGCTCGAACCCGGGACCTCATTGGTGCAAGGTGAGGGAACTACCCCTGCGCCAACCCGCTCTTGGACACAATGGTTAACTATTCTTGAGATTCAATTTTTTCCAATCGTAATACAATTCGTCTTGTGAGTGCAAGAAAGTGGTACGTATCAGCAATTGCTGCCATTTGTCATCAATTTGGATTGCATTTACTGTATAATGATCTCCGGTCTTTGGTCAGTGGCTCTTGAAATGGTTCTTCAGGTGATGGTGAAGAACCATTTCAAGAGCCTCTGACACAAGGCAGGATATTGTGAGTGATTTTTTTACATTGCAGTGACAAGCTGCTCTATTAAATGTCACATATTGCAGATACAACTTTCTTGCACTCACAAGACATATTACTATAGTTATGATAAAAATAAGATACACCGCTATAAATTGGCTACGTACTTAGAAGTACATGGTCCTGGTTGTCATCACATAGTTCATCATCCGATTTGATAAATATTATATTGTCTGGCTCCCAAATCAATTGCTTCAACATGGCACCCATAGTAGATTCCCTAATGGCAAAGTTCAGTGATGCAGTGTGTTAGGTGCTATTGAGCGTACTTTGCATGCAAATTGATGGCATGTAATAATGCCCAAGTGGCAAAGTTCAGTTGTGTATATGGTCACATTTGCAATGAATGAACCTGGAGAGTGAATTTCGACTGCAAATGATGTTTTTCCACAGGAATAGGGTTCTAAATCCTGCTGAATTTTGAAATAGACTTTAAATTAGTCAATTTAAATTGTGCCTTGAGAAAGAAGACTGATGAACTCGCTCACATGTCTGGGTTTTAATCAGCATCGTTCATGTTGCTCCTCCTCCTCCTATACACTGTGTTCAGTCTTAATTTACCCTTGAGGGGACATTTTTTCATTACTTTTGGTAAGCTTACTCACAGATATTGCTGTACATCTTGTATGCAATAAGATTAATGCTTTGATGTGCAACTAAGCCTAGCTATCTAGTCTAGATTTATGTACTGTCCTATCAGGTCAGGCATGAGGTGTGTGCTTGCATTTATATTTGGAGCGATGCACAGTGGCATCGTACAATCAATATTAAGGTGCTAACGACTCGATGCATCGTGCCGCTGTCAAGTTAACCATCCGGCATGGTAAAGCTCATGAATTTTGTTTGTATAGAGGGAAAATGTGTTACCTAGTGGAATTCCAATTTATGCAAATGCAGCGCTAGTATCTGTGTAGCTCCGTGTGCTATTATATGATCTGTCTATCTTGACATGTCTCGAGATACAAATTTGAACACGCTAGTGGTTTACTGTCCCATCTGCTATATGGAAAGGAAATGATTGAAAATGAAATAAAAATGAGTCATATAAAAATGAAATCATTGGGTGCATGGAGGCTTATTCTAAAATAGATGATAAGTATTAAGATGCACAGTGTGAAAGGTGTAATAGGATTGGAATCAAACTGTGGAAAGTCAAGTTATAAGTGATTGAGAAGGGGAATTGGGATGAAAAGATTTTAATTAAGCTTGCCTTAACTTCCCATCCATTTTATAAAAAGGTAGATGTCAAACAGCGCTCTCCTTTGGGTGCAGAAGTGTAAACTAGAATGGTATTAGCATCAAGGTATTTTAGAAGTTGGATTAGCATGTGCCTGATCTTGCTGGGTAAAAGCAATTTATAAGTAGGGCTTTATTTGTAATTTAATGATCAGGCTTAGTCATTTTTATGCCAGAAATAGTTCATCGACAGGTAATATAAGAGTTTCTGCATTTAGAAGATCAATAGAATGAGTTGTTATTGCGAGAGTGTCGGAGCAGCAGACAGGGCTTGATGACATTGCATCTGATCAACAGCGCAACTGTTTGTTGTGCATACAACTTTCTGATTATTACTCAGATAGGATATATTCTATTTCCATTTCATGATACACCATTGATCAGCCTGACGCTAACGAGGCTAATAAACGACAAAGTCAAAACATGGCAGCTAGGCCCGGCCGGCCTGCTGACTGGGCTTGATTACAATTTCCTATTTGCATAAACAGTCGAGGAACAAATTTGAGAAATGGGGATCGGGCTGAAATGAAATGGTTGCCATAACGATGTGAGGCAGTTACCATGCCAATTTATGCTCAGTGGAGCCATTGGCGCTGTTTGCTGAAATGGGCCACTTGAGCAAAATTGACTGGGAAGGGAAAGAGTTTTGAATAAAATGTTTGCGACTCACTTAAAATGGAAAAGATTACAATTTTATATTGTGTTTATTAATTTCATGCAAAAACTTATTTTTGAAAAGGAGATCAATGCAGAATCTTGCGATATTTGAAAAAGGTAAAATTGTCAATCCGTGCATACCAGTAAAATAATTGTCTTACTTGAGTGGCCTCTCATTTGTATTATTAGCCTTTCATTGATTAAATCTCGCACAATTCCCTGGTTTATTTGAGACCGTCTACGTTATATCAGCTGCTTTAGCTAACATGCCTAGGGAACCAAAACAATTCAACTCACGCTTTTCCCTGTGATGAGTTAGAGTTAATCAATAGACAAGACAGAAGTTGGCAAGGCATGATATTCTTGCTGTTTTCAAATGAATGTTGCAAAGAGATTTGCATCAGGCCCATCAGTTTGCTTAGACCCTTGAAGCAAATATGAAAAAAGAAAAATATATGTTTGACAAACATGAAGGAATGATGAAATATTGCCAGGTTGCCCATGGAATGCAAGTCATCGGTTATGCAAAACTGAAATAAATGCAGATAAAAGATAAACAATTTGATCCAAGTATGGGCTACATTCTCCTTTTTATTTGATTTAAGCTTACCTTTAAACAGGCAACATCTTGCCCAGACTTTTTGTTAGAGCAAAGCATCGGGTTAATTGTAAGGACAAAAAATAGTTTGTTAGGGTTTGAATTCACCATGGTAGAGATCATGTCATATCCTGGTTATTGGCTAATTTTTGATACCTTCATTGTTGCTAGCTGATAAAAGTTTCTATCATGATCAGTCTGATTGTGTTCACAGTAGAGCCGAGGAGGGTCTTAACCTTTTTGTACAGGAGTGTTCCTCGCAGACTTTAACATTTTAACTGTTCTCTGTACCAAAAATAATGCAATTTTGTGACCCATCTCTATTACATTTTTCTGCAAAAACACCCAATTTTGCAGAAATTTTGTGCTTTTTGATGCAATTTTCTGGGAGTAGAGCAGAGTTTGTGCTGGGTAGGCTACTTGGTACCTATGAATATTGACGTCACACAACAACTGAATTGTAGATGCAAAGTGCTGCAGTGTAGATTAAGTATTTCAAATTTGTCAAAAATTGCACATTATTTTGGTGATAGAAATGAAAAAGGCTATCAAAAATAATGTATAACGTCAAACTGAAAGTAGGACCAAGTCACAGATAAACTTGAACAAATCAGATCGGAACAAGTGTTTTTTGTTTTACTACAGGCAAAGCCTGACATGATATGGAGGAGATTAAGTTAGTTTGCCATTCCTAAGAAACACAGCGTAAACTGTTTGCCAATAACATCGAGTTTCCATGTCTCCGCAAAGCTGTGTAAGATACACAATCATACAAATTCACCAAGTCATCTCGGAATGTTTTGACATCGGTATTGCCGATATTTCAACGCTGGATTGTTAGCATAGTAACTTGAGCGTCACAAGTTTACAGCCCCCTGCTTAGAGCTCAATACAGAACAGGAGTTTCCAAATTTGAAATTTCCTCTGCAATACAAACATTAACTCTTGAATGGCAATTCTCGTCGGACTGACTCATGTTCAATATTAGTCATAAAAATACTTTTTTTGTCTTTTTGTGGAACTATGTATGTGTGTCATTTTGGAAACCTAAGATCATCGAAAAGCCTTAATGAAGTCGGTGCATAATTGCTTGAGAGACTTTTGACAGGCCAAGCTATTTCCCTGTTGGATGCAATGGCGGTAGCGTTGCCATGGTAACCTGATGAGTGTACAGTCAAGTGGCTAAAATAAGCTAGTTGTTGACGACTTTTTCACACTTTCCTGTGTTTACTTTTAGATATTGTTTTGTATGGTATTTCATTTAAATTGGAATAGGATTGAAGAAATGCAGATTTTAATTCAAATTTGTGTTTCAGGCAGGGATGCATATCTATATCTGAAACTTTTCAGATTATTAAAAACAAAATAGCAATTTATCCGACCGGCTCTGGATGTTAAGAAATTCTGATCTATTTTTGCATTCAATTCGACACTAAAGCTGATATACTTATTGTTCTTGCATATTTTTTGTTACACAACTCGGACCGGAAGTCATGTGATTGTACGTCATGTGATTGAACGTTGTTGCTATCGTCTGTTATTGGCACATGTGTAGTGTCACAATTTGTGAAATTTCTGTTGACACATATCCTAGTGAAATCATAAAAAGTTAACAATAAAATAGTATGGTTTAATACTGATTGGTCCTTCGCTCTTAGAAATTTCTGCAAAGAAATACATAGTTGAACATTCTTCCTATATTTAGGTTCTTATCAAAATTTTAGCAAAGTCATGAGATGTCTGCAAGTATGGTAAATGCCAGATCTGGATGGAACAAACAAGTTAACTCGCAATACTACATGTTCCGTGTCCACCTACAACAATGATATGAAAATTGTGAAAAAGATTCCATACTTCAAATAACCCACTCACAATTGACTATTTTGACGTCTGTATTATGAAAGATGGGGAAGTGTGTGGTGATGTTTTTGTTGTTGCTTTATAGGTGAACTTACACCTAAACATGTGATGATGTCAAACATTCAATGTTGTTTCTGAAATCCATTGGTTTGGGGCGATTATGAAATACATCATAGAAATTGGATATGATTGCATTGGTTTATTGGATTCATTTGCATAGCATTAAGTTTTTTTTGTGAGAGATTAAGGCAAGGGGACAGGGGGAGCTTACATATTTGGCCGTATATCGTGTGCCGCTCTAAGAAATTCTAAAAAAATCAATTTATGTGGTCAACTTTGAGCTCCAAAATTCTTGATTTTCAGGTTCCCTGACAATCAGGGAATTTTTGAAAAATACAATTTTTTTAAGGAAATACTGAATAGGTTCCAGCGGCACACCCCCTGTCCAACTCAAATCTGAATACTCCCTGTTCCCCCAAGATTAGAGCTTTAAAACTTATTAAAAGATATGCAAATTGTTAGCATTTGAGAACACTAATTTTCATTCTCTTCCCCTTTTTATCCCTCCAGAAACTGAAGTTGATGCAGCAGCCACCATGATGATGTTCAGAACACCACCGGAGCAAAGAGTTTCAGAGCGTATGTATTGGGGTAGAAATCAAAATGGAAACACTTTTCCCTGCAAATATATTCAATGTTTTCTATGTTATATTGGTCGCCACCTGGTACTGAAATATTGAATTGCATATTACAAGTTAATAGCTTGGAGCTTTGAATCTAGCAAGACAAGAACTATAAACAAAATTGATTTCAGTACAAATGGCTGTCATAAAATCCAGAACAAATTGTTTGTATTCATCTCCAGCTGTTTTTTGATTCAACAAATAAAATTCATTTATTCATCTGAAATTCTGTAAAATGTATTTCAAGAGCCATGAATGAATTTAATTGCAGTATAAAACAAGTTATGACACAAAATATAGCAAAAAATGTGTAGCTGATGTTTTAGCTGTGCTGTTTTTAATGCTTGGAATAAAATTCAATATCTATTTAGAATTCAAAAATATCCAAAAATGAATTGACTGCTGAAGATTTGAACAGGGATACCATTTGTTTCCTGCAAAATTGCTGCCAACGAATTGGCATCCCTGACTGGAATTTATCCGTAGGGATTTTTTTTGGCAAATCTTCAGCATTTTGGTTATTTAGAGAACCATTAGGAATTTCCTTCATCTCTCAATACAATTTGTAGATAAATATTTTTAGATGCCAAATATCTATCTCCTGTACATAGAGGGCACTATTTCTGTCAAAGCAGGTACTCTATAAACCTTATCTATAAGTATAAACATGAAAGTAGGAGTTAGCTTTCATGGTATAAAGTATGTGGCTGATTAATGCACATAACCAATATAACCACACAGTGAAATAAATTGGTTCATATTTTTCGAATCAATGTTGCCCCATTTTCCTGAATATTCAAATAAACTTACGCTCAAGGTTTTTCCATGTGGTAGCAACAAAAATAATACCGAATTCATGAAAATTCATACACAAAATACATTAATATTTAGTAATTTGGTCTTAATCAATCCTAATCAATCATTGCTAGTCTCTTGCACAATATAAAGACACCAGTTCACAATTTTATAGAATACATGGGATATGCTATCATGGGTCTCATAAGGGTCAAAACATAGTCGCGGCCTCCAAACAAAATTTTCGCTACCAAACATTTGGTCGTGACGTCAAAATGACGAGTGACTCCAAACAAAATAATTTCAACACCGAGTTGAGGCCAAATAAAGTTTCGCACTAGATTGCACATGTTATTGAATTGCCATATACATTGGACCAAATGTTTGTTTCCCGTTCATACTTTAAATTCGATGGCAAATATTTGGTGACGCCACGGCCAAATGTTTGGTAGGAAAAAATTTGTATGGAGGCCGACTATGGTTCAGCCTTAACAGAGTCTGATTGCTTACTTCATATTTCAAGCTTTATAGAGTATATGTGATGGCTCACCCCGAAAGGGAGGACTTTACAGATGGTATCAATTTTTTTCTTCATTTCATCTGTTGCAGCTTTTTCTAAGCTAAAAATGACACCTTGTTGAAATTGATCAAGGCGATCAAATTTTACAACAGAAAATCTGCTGGAAATTCTTATCATTTTCTCTCTTTTTTTTTTTTTTCCGTGGCCTATTTTCACCTGTTTCTTGAAAAGTGTTCTTTCGCAAAGTCCCCCTTTTCGGGGTGAGTCATCACATATGTGGCTTGAGGCATTCCATTATATAGCCACTTCCTATTAACACATACTATGTGTTTATAGGAAGTGGCTATCAAATTCGTAATAATTACATCATTTATCATGGTCATGATACTCCCATGGTCGGGTTGTATCACTCAGTGTTATGATAATTTTAAGTCATTCTCTGACCATTATGACCAATTTTCATGATGTAAGCAAATTAATATCCTGGTCAAGAAACTTCCCAATTTGTCAAGAGAGTACAAGATGAATGTGTTTAGTGACATTTAAGCGAATATTCCTGGGGAGGGGTTAACGTTGGCAGGTAAAAACCGGGGCGGTTTTAACCGCCTGGTAAAAACCGGTTTAAACCTGGTTAAAAACCGGGAGGTTTTTGCCACCCTTTTTGGCAAAAACTGGCAAAAACCTAAAAATGTGAAAAATAAGTAAATAAAACACTAAAAATGTGTTGCAATTGTTTAGTAAAACACTGAAACACAAGAAAACAAGAAAATCTTGCCTTTTATGTTTTAATACTGGAACATGCAACACCATCAATATTTTACATATTCTAGAGACACTTGGACGTTTGCTTAACATAAGGTTCCAAATAAAAACTTTAACCTATAAAATGAAATATGAACTATTTCAATGTCACAGGTTTTTATTTCTAAAACATGTATGTGCACAAGTACAGAGCATTTATGGTTATTCTGTTGGATGCACTGATCTCATATCAACCCTTTTCTATATTGTGCATAAATGTGTCTTTCAACTTTATTGTAAGAAAATATCCATAAATCAGACCAGAATCATTAAATATTTTGGAACTATTGGTTCTCCCTAGATTTCGCACACTAAGTTTCACTCCAGTAACAGTGAACGAGTACGCAAAAGTCAACATTTGCATCCGTCAGAATATAAAACTAGCAAAACAATAACAAGGTAGCTTAAAAGTGTACAAAGGTATTTATTAAGGTGTATATAAATGTCATGAAAATAAGTAAGCTCTTGGACAAAATTTCACAAACCAATTAAAATCTTTTTTATAACTTATAACTTGCAAGTATCCAACACGATCTACCTGCTAATACCAGTACCACGCACTTGAATGTGATGCTGAAGTATGAAACGCAGCTCAGTAAATCTGGTTACATTATTTTGTTTTTTAAGGTTTACAATGTATTATGAATGTTTGTTAATGCCTTTTGTTTTTGATACATTTATACATGGATGGAATTGATACTACAGGTAGTAATATTATTTCTAAGGTCAATGCTATATGAGCATGTGAAAATCGGATTTGAATAATGGTCAATGAAATTTTGCTAGTTTTTGCCGGTTAAAACCAGTATTTGCCGGTTTTAACCAGGTTTTAACCGTGTCCGGCAAAAACTAGTTTTAGCCGGCTAAAAGTCAACCCTGGGAGGGGGAAGTATTCCCATATGGACAGAATATATATATCCAGCTGTCAAGACCCCTTTTTTACCATAGTTATAATTTGCTTTTCTGAAAGCGAAATTTGTCAATAATCAATAGAATTTTAAATTTTGTTGCCTAAATGATAATTTTTATATCATTAGCCCCAAATTGTTGAAAAGTTTCAATTAATTGGACTTTATTTTACACACACACCCACCTACTAAATCTGTCATTTACTTGAATCAGGTGTATTGGAAAAAATAATTGATTGTTGTTTTCTTCTCTACAGATGCAAGACTAAAGCGTGAGTCCCAACCAGTAAATGGAACCAGTTATCATGCACATGCTCCATTACAACCTAGGCCGTCACAACCAAGACCAACCCTGTCTGACTTAGCTGAGACAGCGTTAGCTGTAACGGGTGGTCTCCATAAATCAAGGTGGGTAAACTCGTTCATTAATATGATAGACTTTGTTCCCTTATACCACTTAGGCCATTACAACAAAGACCAACCATGTATGGCTAAGCAGAGCCAATCATGGCCATAACAGGTGTCTCTTAAGTCCGTATGTTCGAAAGAGGTTTAGGGTAAAGATATACCTGGTCTAAGTCAAAATTATTACTGCCTAAAAGGACCTTTGGTAGCATTTTTAAACTGCAACAACTTTCAAAATTAGAGATTCATCTATAAATCTTACAAAACACAAAACATGACAACATTCGTCAAGGAAAATATATTTAGCTGTACCTGATACAAAATTTGACCAAGTCCAACCTTTAAACCTCTTTTGAACATACGGACCTTAGAGTCAATGTTGGGCCTATAATTTCCCTCTTAAGAAGCTAGACATCGCAACCAAAACCAATGCTGTCTGACTTGGCAGAGACAGTGATAGCTGTAAGGTTAAGGTTCCACATATCAAGGTAGGTAGGATAAATTCATTTATCATTGTTAGACTTTGATGTTGATTACTAACTTGGCCATCACAGTTAGTAAGACCAATCCTGTCTTAACCATCTGAGATAGTGTAAGCCATAAAAGGGTGTCTGTTCTTCAGAAATCAAGGTTGGTAAATCATTCATTAATGTTAGATCTTCTCCAATACAACCTAGGTCATCACGACCAAGAACAACCTAGGTGAGACAGGGTCACTAGCTGTAACAGTTGGTCTACAAGGAATCAGAGTGGGAATTCATTCCATCAATTTTAGATCAATGCCTCTCCTTATTTTCAAATTCTTCTCTTCTGTTGATGGTTTGTGTCAGCTTAATGTGTTTTCTTACAAACTGGTAAACATATTTGTGAAAGAGTAATTTGTATTTTAAACCTCAACCATTCTAATACCTTATAGCTTGTGATCACTTTTTAGGAAAAGACAAATTCCTCAAAAAGTTACGATACTTAGAACACTTAAAACCTTTTCATAAGAAAATTTAGTTAAATAAAGTAATTATTATACAGCAGGATTACAACTGTAAGACAATTAAAAGTTCAAAAGATTAAATATAGTTATTTTGGTTTTTTCCTGGTTTCAGTTTGTACAAAAACATATCAAATTCAAGTAATAAATCACCATCTCAGTGCACCTAATTGGACGTACTGCATTTCATTAAGCTTAATTAATCACAATAGAAAGATCACCTCTTTGCAATGAATCAAAGCCAACCATACGCTTAAATATAATGATAAAAGCAAACCTCCCGAGTCTGACATTAATTTAAAACTAAAATATTATCTTCACGGTTCAAACTACAAAATCATTCAATTGACAAGATTAGATAATATGTCTTGTTTTCTTTGTTTTGTTAAAAGTTAAAAATATAACTATCCATGACAACATGGTGACTATCCTCTGTAGCCTGGGCATCCCCATGGCAACCAACTGATACTTTAACAACATCGCTAGGTGTTGCCATGGTGATGTAACGACTCTTTTTTGCAGATGGTGCCATTATCTGTTTTATTTCAACTATAGTTGTTAGTGAATTATTCAATATCATATAGGAAATGAAAGGATTGTGAGTTGTGAACCACTTATAGGAAATTAATGAAATGGAAAATTTCTGTGTATTGATTGGGTAATAAAACAATCAATATTTTTTTCAGTTTATGGCAGAAAATATAGATGATTTATATTTTATGATAAGTGTGAAATGTTCTGATTTATTGATCGGCTGCCATTTAGGAAAATAATGAAGTACTGATTTATTGATTGGTTTAAATAATGATGTTGCAATATCACAAAAGATTATTTTTTTTCATAAATTCAACAAAATGAAACGTGAAAGATGGGGAGGAGTGCTTGTTTATTACATTAAATATTAAAGACTTAGGTTACAAATAGTAAACAATATTTACAAATTAACTTTACTTCAAGATATAGCATAAAGGTAATGAATGATAATGGCTCATTGTATTTTGCACATCAATTCTTATTTCGTAATATTTAACACATACCCTGACATGTGTAAAGAAAAAATGATAAATCTGGTTGTTCATTTTGGAGCAGGTCACACATATGTACTCATTGCTGTGCCATGGTTAGGGAATACTGTTTGACATGAATGTACAAAATTCATGATATATTTGTTGATTTTTTTTACAGAATACCAATTAGCAAAGCTGCTCTTCAAAGTAAATGTACTCCTCAACCAATCGCATCTGAAGACCATACATACAGTCTTAGCACTTTCCTAAAGAGGACTACCGTGAATAACAACAACAATATTTCTGATGATGATCCGCTAGAGTGTGACATGAGCGAGGACGATTTCTCTGATGAGGATATGGAGCAAGACGTTGAATCCAGAAGACTTGGAGACAGTGGATACGGGTGTGACGATGAGGAAGATAAGAGGCAACTGAAAAAGTTGTTGAAGGTCCAACTTCCTATCAAAAAGCGCCCTCCACGGGATGGAAAGGCCAGTCCAATTGATGACTTGGATGTGACGGAAGGTGCTGGTGCATTGTTGAATTTGGCTGGTATCAAAACAGAGATGGTACCCATGAGGTCCATTAGTCCAGACTCAATATCTCCAGCCTCAAGATGATATTTGTATCATTGATCTTGGGACTGATTCATTCAATATCAGCAAAAAGAGATGAGGTTAATACTGTTGAATTCAACAGGCTTGAATGACTAGATAGCAATAAAATATAGAAATGGTGGTCAGGCATTTATATCCCAGAAT
This sequence comes from Ophiothrix spiculata, assembly GCA_000969725.1. Taxonomy (NCBI): domain Eukaryota; kingdom Metazoa; phylum Echinodermata; class Ophiuroidea; order Amphilepidida; family Ophiotrichidae; genus Ophiothrix; species Ophiothrix spiculata. The sequence goes on along the minus strand of JXSR01S028060.1, from coordinate 31,402 downwards.
TTTGCCACTTTGCAAGACTGAAACTGCAAAAGAAAAAGAAAAAAATGTCAAAAATCAGCATTTTACACAGAAAAGTTGTATTTTGCTGAAGTTTGTTCATTTTTTATCAATCTGAAAATCATCAAAATGATGTTTTTTCTTTCTTTATGCAAAGTGATGCAAATACTCTGAGATATACATTGACATCAATGATGCACAAAATGTAGGCTATAATTTGTAGCATGTTTGGACTGGAGTGGATTGATGCAATTTCTTATTACCACCGCTGTAAACCAACTCAACACTAAAAAGGATGGATGGACAAAGTTGTAGTACACCAAGTAGGAACGATCGATATTTTGTTTTGGAAAACAATTTGGACAGTGATAGATATACTGACAAACAAGTTGAGGAGGAAACAATTTTTTTATTTGGCTGACAGTAACAAATAAAACTCTTGCCAATAACAATCAACTAACTCATTTAAATAACAACATGTGAGAGTAGTTTATAGAACAAAAATGTTTAGTTTTAGCATCGAACAAACTTTGGCTCTTAAAAGAGCCAAATCTATGTACAAATTGTAAATGTAAACTAGAAATGTGAACATACATCAAACCAGTGCTTCCAGGATTTTTGCCCCACACATTTCATACCTATTATGTGAGTATTGTACAGAATTTTCAATGTTGCTTTCATAGGAATTTTAGAAGCTAATTTTATTTTCACTTTGTCTTTTTTATCCTTGATCTTGCAGAATCAAACAGTAGATTTTAACTTGTTGTTAAATCACTTAGTAGTATGCTGCTTTCCTTTCGCGTTGCATATTTTTTTTAAATGCTGCAAATTATGTTAAGCTTAAAGTTTTTCTGCACCTAAGTTTTCTTTTTACCAAAAGAAACAGGTTTATACATCATGATTACCACAAATCAAGTTGTTAACATCAAAAAGTCACTATACTTCCTAATTTAATGGTGTTTCTTTTCCAAAACAGTAATTCATGACATAATAAACTGCACTATAGTTTACACTGAACAATACATGTTGATTTTGTGCACTGAAGTGATATCCGATGTTTGTCAAACGTTTTCGAAATGAACACCACAATCAAAATGCAGTTCTTCCAATTTTGCAAATTCTAGTTGTAGTTGAAATATTTCAAACAAGTAAACTCCACACAGTAAATGAGTGTTTGTTTCGTCAGTAAGTAGTGTTGCCTGTTTATGTTGATGTTAATGTTATCAAATTGAATGTTATGAAGATTTAGCAGAGATTGTACCAATATGTTATTGGTAGTGATTTGCGTAAACTCAGAAGAGGGGACAAATGAACAGTAATATCATGTTTCCATTATTATATTTGATAAAGTGTTTTGTTAGAGAGTAGTATTTTGTAATCAGAAGTACAAATCAACATATTTATATTTTTTTTTTTTTTGTTACAAAGATGCGCAACTCATTTTTTTGGATAACGAATCCAATAGGTTGGTTTATGTTGAACAACAGTATACTTGAAGCCATGAACAAATAGTAATCATATTCTACAGTACAGAAGATTCAGTAATGTATTTGGTGCTTGGGATTCTTGCACTTTGGGACATATTTTAAATTTCGCAGATTTAGATCAAATCAAACAGTAATGTAACATTTTGTTAATCGGAATCTTGCCATAATGCAATGATGTTACGTCATGTGAGTGTGAGAAAGTCAAAAATGCAATAGCTCTCTGTTTCATAAATTTGCAGAAAGACACATATATAGGAAAGAAATCTTGAGTTAGGGAACTCATTATAACGAAGTTGCTGGAGACAAACATTACTTCTTTGTATCCAATACTTCATTATATCATTATTTTAAAACAATAAAAACTCATAATCTATCATAAAACAAAAGAAATTAGTAAAATGGTATTTGAAAATTACTTCTTCATAACAGGACTTTCTTTATCAGATTTCGTTATAATGAGTTTCTGCTGTATAACATATTACAGTAGTGCAGAATCATTATGTGAGTGCAAGAAAGTCGTATCTGCAATAGCAGCCTTAAATGTCAAGTCTTGGGTCAGTGGATCTTTTGAAATGGTTCTTCACTTGAAGAACGATGCTTCACTTGAAGAACGATGGCTCGTCACCTAAAAACCACTGACATATGGAAGAGAAATTTTGAACAATTTTTCATACTCTCGTGATAAGGTGTTAAGTAAATATGACATACAGCAGCCATTGCAGATACAACTTTTCTTGCGCTCACATGACAAGATAAGACTTTTTTGCGTTCACATGATGGTTTGTAAGGGGGAATAGCTAATGGTGCTGGAAACGTCTATTTCACAATCAATTTCAGTGTTGTTCTTTTAGTATGTAGGCCTATGTATTTGCCATTTTTCTCCTAGCAATTTCAAAAGCTGTAGAAGACAAGGCTGCAGAAAACACTTTGCTGTCTTGATAACAAGTTGTGACTTATGTTGAGATTTCAAGATGTTTGTTGACACGGCAACCTGTTAATCATAGTATATTTATACTCCAGTTAAATTCTGCATTTCCAGTAAGTCGAGCATGGAATGAGTAATCTACTTAGCAGCTTTCATATGGCTTTATAAACACAACAACTTTCCTTATTTGTGTGTTAGTGGACATCCCAA
>JXSR01S028060.1:12215-28733 GCA_000969725.1 Ophiothrix spiculata | reverse complement strand
GTGCAAGAAAGTCGTATCTGCAATAGCTGCCTTAAATGTCAAGTCTTGGGTCAGTGGATCTTTTGAAATGGTTCTTCACTTGAAGAACGATGGTTCTTCACCTAAAAACCACTGACATATGGAAGAGAAATTTTGAGAAATTTTTCACACTCTCGTGATAAGGTGTTATGTAAATATGACATCCAGCAGCCATTGCAGATACAACTTTCTTGCGCTCACATGACAAGATAAGACATTTTTGCATTCACATGATGGTTTGTAAAGGGGATTAGCTAATGGTGCTGGAAACGTCTATATCACAATCAATTTCAGTGTTGTTCTTTTAGTATTTAGGCCTATGTATTTGCCATTTTTCTCCTAGCAATTTCAAAAGCTGTAGAAGACAAGGCTGCAGAAAACACTATGCTGTCTTGATAACAAGTTGTGACTTATGTTGAGATTTCAAGATGTTTGTTGACACGGCAACATGTTAATCATAGTATATTTATACTCGAGTTAAATTCTGCATTTCCAGCAAGTCGAGCATGGAATGAGTAATCTACTTAGCAGCTTTCATATGGCTTTATAAACACAACAACTTTCCTTATTTGTGTGTTAGTGGACATCCCAAATCCATAGTAACATTGTAATAACTACAGTTGAGTTGTGACTGTGTGATTACAGTGCTGTAACTATATATATTGTAATAAAATGGTTACCACATTGTTACTTTATAGTTGCTACTCGACAATTCTGGTGTCACTATCCTGAATCGATTTTGACTGTACTATGTACATGGAGCTGTTCCTATTGCAATATGCATGTTTAAATCTCACAAGCCTTTTTAGCAAAGTTTGACGTAACAGGACCCACCCAAAGATAAATCCAATCATTTCGACCTATGGTGTGTATTTGAAATTCATTCTTATCACGTCACAACTTTCTTGAAATCACAACTTGCAAAAGTCGCATATTCCAATTCAGCTGATCATACAAATTTTTTCTGTCAATGTCGATAATAATTCATTTCATCTTATTTACGTCTAAGTTTAGATTAATTCAAATGTAGAATGTTGAATTCATAATGTGTTGATTTGATGTATCTTTGTTCACTATGAGCTTATATTTTGTAAGTAGGTAGGCACAAGAGAAGATATCACATGCTGACCATCATGCATTGCGTCTTATGGCATTGTTTGTGTAGGAAATTATGTTAGTAGTTAGTGATGAAATGACCCTAAATCAATGTTAATTGTTGAAATATTTCATTTTGGTCATGTTTCATCACTTAATTCAAAACATTTCCTGTTCAAAAAAATCTCATAAAAAGCAATGCATGGTGGGAAACACACGGTATCTTCTCTAGGTAGGCACTAACAATAGATATGCCTAGACTATTATAACAACTTTATGTCAAAATTTTCTATGTGTATGCATTGATAAATATGCATATTTCGCAGACTGCGGGGCTCTGATAACAGTAAAAATATTATTCCCCTTTGTATTAATCATTGTATTTATGTATGTATAAATATTTGCCACTGTACAAATTTATTTGGCTACCTCTCTCCGAGCGAGTCTTTAGCAACATGTTGTATCCATAGTAACACTCGGGGCAGGTTTGTTATTTTTTTCCCTATGATCATGTTATGTAAATTTTTCAATTAATTTAAGATGTGTATAATGTAAATAATGTGTCACCATTCCCAAGTTTTATTTTTTATGTTCATTTTAGTCTTTTATAACAGAGTTGTTTGGGGATATGTGTAATTCTGACTCGACTGGTAGTGTGTTAATTCAGTAGAATTCTAGCTGTTGTGAGCACTAATAATTAACATATGCGGCAGTTTATTTTTATTTACGAAATGGAAAACATATGGCAACATCCTGTCATGTCAAGTGTAGTTCAGCATTATGATTGGAAAACAAGATGGTCATAAAAATGATTGCAAATCTTTGCAATTTCATATTCATGAAAAGAAGTCTGAAGCTTAACAGTAAATCTGTGATGGTCTAGTTTTTATGCTAAACAGTAAATTTGTGTTGGACTTGAGAATCAGCAAGATGTTGGGTTATGTTGATCATTTTATATACCGATAGCACATTAAATTCATTATTTAACAACCTAAAGGGCTCTTTCACAAGAAATATTAGTCAGAAGACAGGCAGGTACAGTACAGGTGTGCTATAAACAACCCTAGAGAGGGATAGAATATCAGAATTGGAGGAAAAGGGGGGTTTCAATCTCTGTTGATTGACTGAATGACCAGTGAATCGTCATTCAATGTTGATCACTGATATCATGCAGGGTAGTCAACTTTAACCAGTCAATGGCATGCCGTTTGGCATCGCTCAGCCTAATAAGCAGCTAGCTCTTGACTGAACTTTAGACCTTGCTGTCCTTCCCCGAAATGCCAAATTGACCTACAAAATGCCACAATTGCAACTGCATTCAGTATTTTGATTCAAATTGTTGTTGATTTAGACTGTTTTGGCTTTCGCCCACCCTGGTAGTTGGATACATGCAACTACTTGTGAAAGAGTCTAACTTAGTTGATGAGGATGGGAAATACAAAGGATGCTCTTATCATTATATGGTTTATAACAACTCTTTAATATTATATTTATATAGACCCAGAAGAAAGTACCTTTAAAAGAAACAGACTTATGAAAGGAAAAGACATTTTAGTTTTGATCATGCTTGAAAGTAACTAATGTAAATAATGCTTGATAATATTCTGTATGTGAAAGTTGATTGATTCGTTGTTGGGAAGTATTTTGAAGTGGTGACGGAAAGTTGAATATGAAAGAGTTGCTTATATTTACATGGGATTATTCAGCGAAAGGTGTATGATGTGATGTACAGGATGAGTCAGAAAAAATGCAATTGATGGATGGAAGCCATATTTTAAGAACAAGGAAAGTCTTGAACAAAATATAGTCCATTTCCAAGTAGGTAAAGGGCTATTTTTATTCAAGATTTTCTTTATTAAGTAAGGCACCCATCCAACATCATTTAATTTTGACTCACCCTGTAAAACACAGGCAATACTTAATGAAAATCATGTAGTACCATTATTCATAATGCATGGTTCAAGTCATAAGGAAGACAATCATGGTATAGAATTATTTATCATGTAAAATTTAAAATATATGAACAAATGTATCAAATATTAAAATTATCATTTAGATAAATACCCTCTTGGTAAAAAAACCCATTATTTTTAATATCTGTTAGATGTTATTAAGATATGACTGGTTGTTAATTTCAGATTACTTACATGAAGTTCATGTTAAGGGTTTACGTTTGGTATTTAACAAATTTAACACCATTGTGCCATTAAAAATTTGCCCACCTAATCAAACAAAAGTATTTGACACTTTTGAAATGATGCAAGTAAGTACCATTGGACCAGACTTTTTGTATTGTTACAAATTTAAAACAATGTTATTTGGATTATGGTTAGTGTTGAACAAAGCAGTTGAACAAATTGGAAATTGAACAAATTAGTAATATGTATAAATTTTCTATTTTGATCAAATAGAAAAAAAATTGTATAAAAATGAACAAATAATTAAGAGATAACCAACAAAGTAACAAGGAACATTTAACGTTGAGCTACACCAATTACTATCTTTTTCGAGAAGTTATAATGTAAGTCACAAATTTTGTGTTCGGAGTAGTTTGAAACTTTATTTCCCATAAAAAATGTATTTTAACTTTTAGAGTATTATCTGAAATTTGTATGCAGCAGGCAGCTTGTCACACATTTTGTTCACTTGAATAATTTGTTATGTAGGAATGATGACAGAGCTAATGTAAAATTATTATCAAGGATTTTCAAATATTTTTTATTACATAATATTCAGTTCAAATTTGAATTAGTACCTGATGTTTCTCCAATAAAAGAGACCTGTTATGTGATATTTTTCATTTTAAAGAAAAAGATTCGACCAAGCCTCATTTTAATCAGAAGAAATAGAATCAAAGTGAAACAATATCTGTTAGACTTTACAATGTATGTGCAAATAATATTTAAACACCTTTTTTCTTCAAAACTTCTGCTGTTCAACAAATGAGAATTATTTTAGAGATGATTTTACTTCACTTATTTTAATAAATGTATTTGTGTAACTTGTGTACTAGAGTTTTTAGTATTTTACAATATTTTGGAGCATGTTTTATCAGTTAACATAATTTTAGGCTCAACAAATTATTTCTCTTTTTCTTTTTCTGTTTTTATATTAATAAGACTAGAGGATAAGTCATAATTTTATTCAGATTTTTATTAAAATTATGAACATGCAATGAACATTTTGAATTAATAATTTAAAATTTACAAATCTTAAATGAGTATAAATAAGAAATAATGTGTAAAACAAATGTGAATTTCAAATTTAAATATTGGAGGATATATTGAAAAAGGCATATGTTAACAACACCAGCCTTAGTCACTGATGTTGTGTTATTAATATGTTCACTATTGTTGATTCTAATAAATTTCATGTCTCTGAGGCTTCAGTAACATGATTGTGTGTGCAGTGTAAAATGATTCACAACGCTTTTCATGCACTCACAAAGTGCAGTACTGTGGCGTACTGATTGGAAACGGCTCTGCTTACGTCCCGTGTCTTGTGCTTGTCTCAACTATTGAATATGCGGTGGCTGCGTCCAGATTGCCAGTTTGTGTCCGAAATTTATTTGAAACAGCAATAACAAGATTGACGGGTCAACTACCACTGATACACTTTGTCATATCAATGCACCATGTTATCAATTGAAAAGTTAAAGAAAAGAAAGAGGGTATAATTCTCATTTGGGTAAACTATTTGTTATTCTCAATGATTTCTAAGACAAGATGTCGTTACACAAAATGCTCGTTTCAACAGTGCATTAGTTTAGAATGTAGTTGTAGCTAGCGTAACATGTAGAGCTTAACTACAGTGCACTTAGTGTACCCATAATACAGTGCACTTAATGTACATTTTTATTTTTGTTTAACCCAACTGAAATGCAACTTTGCTTCTTCTACTGATTGTATGTATTACACAGGCTTGTAAATTTTTCCATTAATCAGTGGATAGAACATTGTATTATTTGCATACTAATTCATTGTTTGCAATTGAACAAAAAAATGGGCAATTGGAGTTAATTAAAATTGCAATACAAAGAGAAATTCATGTTCAAGTCATGTTTGGTATATTCACAATGGTACATTGTCGCACTGTAGTTGTGAATACATGAATAGAAACACTGCTGGGCTGTGTAAAATTGGTTTATATAATTTGTGGCAAAATCATAAGAAGTGTTGCCGCTTTGTTATGTCATATTCAGAGAAAAAAATGACTACAATGCAATGTAATGATTGCAAGCCGATTATTATCCAATTCTATTCCAAATAACAATGCAACTTATTTAGTTTATCAGAAAATTACTTAAGTCGGGTAAATCAATTCAATTCTGATAATGGGTATCTGAAATAATTAGTGTGGTTCAGTTGAGAAATATTATTGCAGTTGTATGTTTTATAGAAAATAGAGGTTGTTAAGTTCTAGTACAACTCAATCATGCTTCTGTTCCATAAGATAAATTTGAAAATGATACACTATTTGAAATGTGTAATTAAAATTGCTACAGGCAAATTATCAGGGATAGGGATAAAGAAGTTTGAATAACTGTTCAATTCCAATTATCACTCAGACTTGAGTAATATTATTTAATCTGATAGTATTAATAATTGTCTTGCATTCATTGATTCAACTCAGATTGTGACAGACTGACAGTAATTTGGTATATGCCAGATGGTTTCACTATCTTACCCAAACCTTGCTTTATTACATGTAGTGTTCATAGTATGTAGTATAATGTGGAATAGTTTGCTAATTTATACAGTGCTGTGTTATGGGAAGTATTTGGAATGTTAATTGATAGCCCGATTGATTAATAATTATATGTACGCTTTTAACCTAAACAAGATATTTTCAAAGTGCAGCTGCCTTGTAACATTGCTGCCGTCAGGAAATCATCATAAGTAGACCATGTTAATTAACTCCCTAATATGGCTTGGGTTGCTAAAGCATTGAAATTTAATTTCTTGCTCAACGACATAACCTGTCGACAGAGATGGGGCTCGAATGCAGGGCATATTTATTCAGATTCTTGCACTGTTCAACTAGACCGTACATGAACCAATGATTTGGTATGAGAGAAACCCTAAATATGGATTGAGAAAGAAAAACCTTTCATGTTTATATCATTCAAAATATATTATCTCATGCTTTTATCTGTAAAATGAAAACAAATGTCAAATGTAACTTATTTCAAGATACATTGAGTTTGAAATTTGGTTGACAAAGAATGGAACATCAGTTTATATGAGGATCCATTCAAGTTACTATTGCAACACGAGTTAAAGTGCACACCAATCCTCTGGATTTTCATTGTATCTGTCACTTTCTTCTACATTGTCATTGTTATATAGACTTCAATAGCATGTGGCCATTTTGGTTTTCCCGCACATCAAATCTCAAAACCTCAGATATGTTGATAATAAAGTTAATATTGGAATTTGATTGTAATTTGTAAAGATAGAGCAGGATTATTAATTTTTGTTTGAAATGTTTGGATCACAACTTGAAACGTAACTACAAGTAAAATTCCAGTTCATCTTTGTTGTTTTAGCAATACCTGCTTGGCAAAAGTTAACAAACTCACAATAGGAATTAACATTACTCACAGTAGGAATTAACATTACAAGCCACATGGAATGATTTTGATCATCCATTGTTAGTTTACATATTACGCACTGCTTCATTAGTCAAAGTATGTCCTTGCGTTATACCACATTTGTCCTTTATGGAGTGACTCACATTATATAAAGCAAGGTTTGGTAAAGATGACAAACTAGTAACCAGATTTCATAACAGTAAGATTATGTTGTTGTCTATCTTGTAAATTTCTTTTAAAAAGCACTGAATTGTCAAAGTGATAATTCTAGTGCAAGATGTTGGGTAACAAAGTCAAATAATTGTTGTGTATAAAAAGTTAACAACTCAATATAGTCCATACTGCTAGGTACGGTGAACCAAGTACTTTGTTACCATCCCTAATAGTTTAATAAAACTTAAAAAATCATTTTATACAGTTGTCAAAGTGTTTTATTCATAGGGTTTTTTTTATCGAGATTGATGAGTGTGTGTTGCAAAAGGAGGACTAGTCAGTTCAAGGATTGTTTTTCTGTAAGATGCTTACAAAAGTAAATTGACTTCTTGCTAATGAGGTCAATTAGTAAGCAATGAATATGCAAAGTAGTCCCAATTTTTAATTAGTTGGGAGAACTGAATTGTTGTTTTCCGCAAACCTGTGTACTTAGGTAAGTAAGCATTCTTCTGACTGTAATTCTGACTTAAGCCTGATCCCACTATGGTCGCAATACAATGTGATTGCAAGTACATCTTGAAAGCTTCATCGATGTGTAACAAACTAGAAAACAATGGTGATGCTCTCCCAGGTGTGTGCTCTCCTGTTGTCTTCGCGATGTCGTGCTAATGTCCTGACGATGTCTTCATACTTTTGCAGAACGTCATAAAAAGGTTCCCCAAACCAATCGCAGTGACGTCGGCCCGACATCGTGAGAGCATCGGCGATGGACCTGCATTTGCAAAGAGATTTACCTTGGAGAGGTATTAGAGGGATTGAAATGCCTTCTGCGTAAAAATTCTCATGATGTTCTTATGTTTTGTAATGACATTTTTGTCAAGATGCCCTCTTAACATCGCGGCGATGCTTAGGCGAACCTTTCACAATGTCTCCCAAAGCATTTCAGATGTAAACATTACAGTGAGCCCACTACAAATGCTCCTTGACCAATTCCCCTTTTTAGCCAATCACTACCAAAATACCCCAAATAATATTAAAAATTCCAAGACCAACTAAAACAAAAATTATTTTGCCACACATTTTCTGTGGTTACAAGTTGCAAAAAATTGCCCAAAAATCATAAAAACATTGTCATAAATTTCAATGCAAGTACACATTTCTGCAATGCTCTTCTGATTCAACGGCAATGCACTCCCGATGCATCAGAAGCAGCGTTCGAAATTATGGTTGTCCGGTTGTCCGGGACAACCAAATCTAGCGCCGGACAACCTAAATTAATGCTGTGGTTGTCCGGCGGACAACCATAATTTTTCAAAGTCAAATAAACATACTTCTTAGCATGTTTATTTCAAAACTGGAACCTTCGATACAATTGTAAAATTTTCGAGCATTTTTCTTCAATTCCCTGATCGCCGTAAAAATATGACTTTTTATCAATTTGCTGTTGAAAAAATAGAAGTAGCTAGGTGTCTCGTAGTTGTCTGTGCGCTTGGGAGTTTGTCAGTTTTGAAAAGCTACGTCAAGAAATTTTTGTGGAACCTTTCTGACGGACAACCAAAAAAATTCGAACGCTGATCAGAAGCCATAGTGGGACCAGGCTATCAGAACATACATGTTTAAAAGCGTTCCCTAACCAGGTTGACAAAGTGACAAATATTTTTCTGCAAAGACATGACCTTGTCAACAAACACTCATGAATAGAACAATGCCGTTGCCTCCATATGCATGAGTTGTAGTTACTGGATTTCCACATTCATGTGGGAAAAATAAATAAACAGCCTGTCGAAACCTAAAATAAAAGGTACTTTATTTGACTCATTAACCAGAGGCTAAAAGTGAAAAGTCACTGTAGTAGAAGACAATATGGGCTTGGGGCATTAAAGGGCTTACGGCATGAACAATCATGATACCTTTTCTAGAAACAGATAAGCTCAAGTTTTATTTCCTGGCAATTGTCATATTAATGGCTACTTGCATCAAAATGTGATGGCCACTATATCGGAAATTTGAGCAATTCCCTTTTTCATTATAACATTTTGGACACGATCCATGAAAGGGTTAATGTTATGCACCATTTTGAATTTATCATTTCTCACCAAAAATGATTCAACACATTGCACAAGTGCCCATCCCTACTCCTCGTTGTAACCAGTCTACACAATATATGGCTTAATACCCCTTTCAGCATAACTTTTAATGATTTGTTGGCGTGTATCTGCCAAAACTGATATGGAAAAAAAAAAGATTTTGATATACATTTGCATAAGTGTATCTGATAATGAAAGTATACTATGTCACACAAAAAATCCCAAATTGTTTGAAATCACAAAACTTGAATCGGTTTCATATCAGCTTCAATATAGACCTGTTTGCTATTTCTGTAGCCATGGTGTCCATCAACAAAGTAAATTCACACATTTCTATGTCAACCATTCCAATTTTGCTTTGATTAAAGGTCACATCAGGGTCACATAGTCCTGTATCAGGGCATTCCCCTTCTGATATCCAGACCAATATTTAAAGGGCATTGTACTTGACAATGAGTTTATATCATTTTAGCCTTGGACTCTATACTGATTTGAAACTGATAAGTAAACTTGTTTTCTTGTTGCCTAGCAACAAATAATGTATAGCTGTATATTATTTACTTAGCCAATTAACCAGAAGTGTAAGCTGCAATTTAGTTTATCGGTATATATTAATTAATTTTTTGAAAAGAGGGTTTTTTAGGTGTTTCTTTAGTTTTGTTAAAAAAGCTTGTACTTTAAATTAATGAATGGCATTTCAATTGGCAAAACATAACACATTCCCAATATGTGCCTGGTGGTCCAAAGGTTCCCATAGACCAGATGACTTCATCTCAACAGGTTCAAAGGAACTTTTTTATTTAAAAAAGTAAGGTAAAGAAGAAATCCTATATTTCACTAAGTCGGAGTACCCATCTTTTCTTTAAAAGCGATTAGGTCAGACTCCACAATTTTTTATATTTGCAGCGAAGAGATTGCCACACCTCCTTCCCCACAAGTCTGCTACCTTCCCAGCATTGAAGAATGCCGGTACCCATTTGACACTCTGTAGTTCGGAAGTCTTGTTAAGCCATTGATCCCACTGTGCTAAATATTCCAATTTGGAAAGTGCAACAGTGTAAAAAATCCTGGTAAATGATGATGATCAATGATGACACCTGGGTGAAGATGGTACGTATCTTGCTCAAGGACACTACACCCTCAACTCACCGGATTTGAACCCTCAATGCTCAATGATTAAGTGATGGGGACTAATAAAGCTAAGCCACTGAAGTGGGAACTTTTGGAACAGCTGAAAACAGTCAGGCAGCAGAGCCTATGCAAATGAGCTTTTAATGAGCAATTTAATTTTCATTTCCCGGGTATATACCGGGAGGAATGCCAGACGACTCGCCCCAATTACAAAGTCGCCCCAAAACTACAAAGTCACCCAATTACAAAGTCGCCCCAGAGTTAACAAAGTCACCCCATTTACAAAGTCGCCCCAAATCGTACAATCTCACCCCAGTGATATAGCAATCAAAGCATTGGGCCATAATTGAGACAAGTATATTTAACGGGGATCTCGACTTTGTCACATAAATAAATCGATCTAATAATGAACCAAGTTGTTAAAACTTCTACCGATTTGATTCTCACTGATTGGATTAAACCAAATCTTTGATTAAACGCCCGTTTGACGATGTCGACTACATTTAGATACCATATTATTCTTAAGTTAATCCAATAAGCAGGAAATTGATGTGTGACATGGTTTTCAACGGAATGGTAACAAAAATCAGAGAAGTCACTACCTAAACTCAACTCTTGTAAGTGATGAAACTTTCCGAGATCAAAATGTTGTGTCTTGAAAAGGGGCTTATTTTAAACAATGAAGTCAGCCAACAAATTACCATGATATTGATTACGGTAACATTTACCATAATACAGAATTTTTCAACAAATCTTTTCCAACAGAACTTAAGTTGCAATTACTTTAGTTTAAAGTTGCATCCGTATGGGTACTTTAAATTGTAAATAGAAATTATGGTAAACAAGTTCCTTATATTTTCGGAATGTCTATGTATGTTTGTTTTAACTTTGGCATGGTGTTTGTTTGTTTTCTTTCTTTTGTTATGTATTATTTTGCTCATGCATAATTTGCACGAATGAAATTCCGATTTCCGATTATATTAAGTCCAGAACCGTAGATTTTAGGTAAAACGCAAATACCTAATTTGACCTCACTCGAGGAAATTAAACGCTCGCAAAATCACACGAAAAGACACTAATATTTCCAATTTTTTCATTTTTTTTTAAATTTCAAAATGTTTTCATAACTTTCATGCTTCTAATTGCAAGTTTGGTTTGAGATTCTATGCTATTTTGGCGAGTTTACAGGCTTTTTAAACTAAGGTATCCGATCTCATGAATATTCATACGCATGTAAAAACCGGCATTTCCTGTCAGTTTTCATGCATAAATAAAAATAAAATAAGCGATATTTCAGCGACCTGACTTCTGGCTGAAAATTCTGTCCATCTCATGCAAAGTATCAATGTATTACTTTTAATGTATGACAGGAATACTTTCTGCTCTTTATTCACTTTCAAATTCCCCTTTGAAATAACATTTCATTCAAGGGGAACTTTTATCTTGAAATCCAAACAGAAAGTTTTGCATTCAAATATTTGACAAAGCATAAATTTTGTTTTAATAAGTAGATTACCAATTGTAATGAAACAACCTTTATATTTAAGTCAGGTGACTAAGAAATGGCACCTTAATATATTATTTTTTGACTATCTCATTAAGTCAAAGAGTAAAAGTGTGAAAACCGGACTATGAGTCTGATGATACTTAATTGCAACAAAATGTCAGTGTCGGTCGCTACATTCTTGCACCATGATTTATTTCCTGGCATTGGTTGTCAAGATTGTGCACTGATATCTGAAATGACCATCGTACTGCATCATTGAATCTTCATCAGGACAGTTCTTTTGAGCTATCAAACATTTGGTGCAACAAGTCTTTGTTATCTTATAATCTGATATTTAAGTTCCAATGTGTTTTCTATTAATAATGGAGGCTTGGTGATGAAAAATTAATACACTACAAAATTTTCTTTGATGTCAAATGTTTGGTGATTTTCAACACCATGCATCCGTTATTGATTAGAAGATGCATTGGAATTAATGTAATAACAAAGACTTGTTGCACCAAATGTTTGATAGCTCAAAAGAACTATGTTTTGACCCTAACTCTGCACAGTGCGTGCACATTTAACATTTTGAATGCAGCATCAAGCTCAAGTTTATCAATGCACAATGTAATATTACTACTGCTGTACAATATGTAGTTCATGTTGAAGCAAATTTGTTTGACATCAAAATTGGGTACCTTTACTTAAACGGCTATAACTTTTGAATGAATTGGTCTAATTCAACAAACTAAAATTGTCATGAAAGCTGATTAAATTTGCTATTTATCAAATATAATTAAATTTGACAAACATAAACAGATTTCCTCCCTTACATTACACTTTAATATGACTCACCCTGTATAATTGGTCAGTTCAACCCGACGTGTGTGACAGTATTCTGCCTATTTCTCCAAAGTGCTCATAACGCACATGAACGGATAAAATAGAAAAGCCACCGCACCCCGCTGAGGCTCCATAATCATACCACTTATAGGAGGAAATTCATACGATGAACAAGGGAAGTTTTCAGGTGATTTTGGTTGTGTTTACATCACATTCAGTGAAATATTTGTGAGGTATAGCAAACCACATACAACATGGTTTATTTTAGGAAGTATTGGAAATTCCTGATCCCTCAGTGTTGGGTGAATGTGACTGTACTTCCCAGAAGTAGTCACACACATCCAACACTTCAGGATCAGTAATTTTAACCACTTCCTTCTATACCATTTTGTATTTGTATACTATCATACGGCTCATATCAATTATATAATGTAAAATGGGCAAAATGCCACATAAGTAAAAATCAAGATTTCTATATCAGTACCATACCACAAAGATATCTTGTCTTGCTACTACAAGAGTTTCAATGTAAAGAGTTCAACAACTTCAGTATTTGTTTGCAAAATGTACACATTACATGCAATGCTAAATACTGTTACGATCTTCGATTCTTTTTTCAAATTTATCTAACATGACATATTATACAAATATTTAATGCCTGAGAGTGCAATAGTACAAAATATAGCATGAGGTCAAATTTTGACTTTTCTATTTCCCGAGGCGTAGCCGAGTGAAATAGATCAGTCCAAATTTGACCGAATGGTATATTTTGTACTATTGCACGTGCATAGGCATTTAATATTTGTTTTATATCATGATATCACACAGGTTTATTTCATGCCGTGCAATAGTACATACTATTGCACGACTCAAATCACTGTAATCATGATATAAACCGTTTTATATTGAAGGCCTCATTTATATTTAAGGTTCTGTCAATAGGTTTGCCTGCCATCAAGTAGTCTGTCAGATTAGAGTATATAGGCACATTGACTTGGTGGGGCTATTTCACTTTAGCTTACAAAGGCCCACATGTACAGATTGATAGAGCCCTGTTTTGTTGTGTTCTACAGAAGCTGTCAAAATTTAATAGAACCAGTATCATGATCGTGATAGGACTTGTAAAGTTTGCTGATCGTCCTTTTTGATGCCCTGTCTCTGGTCGTTTAAACGCAAATCAGCTGGTAATTTTAGTTTGCCGAGGCTTTCCTTTATTGCCGAAAATTCTGCTTGGGTGTCCACAACAATATTACTTTGTTCAGTTATAGAGTTATTATTATCGGACCCTTGTCCTTCATTTACAGAGTCAATTACATGTACCTTGTCATCGACGTGATCGGACGAACGTCCATATTCTGTAGCAAAACGAGATCTTGCAAAGTCAATTTCATGATCTTCCTCACCTTTAAATTCAATATCTCGTAAGCGAGTCTCAATTGTGTCATTTTTTTGTTCCAAACATGTTACTGAAGATCGTAAATCAGTCAGATTTCGAAGGATTTCGTCGATTTTTGCTGTTGTTTCCGCATCCATTGTCCGCCAGTGAAATAAGCACTGAACAGGAATGAAACCTACGTTATGCTACACGAACACTCCTGTGAGAATTAAAGTTTTTAAATTTCAAACAACTTTAATAGAAACAATGCCGATTTTTGCTGTTGTTTCCGCATCCATTGTCCGCCAGTGAAATAAGCACTGAACAGGAATGACATGACCTGACCTAGGTCAGGTCAAGTCACAGAATATTTACATAGACTAGTTTACCAGTCGTTTGTTCGCCTAACTACAGTTACGATGGGATATGACATTGAATGAAGATTCTGAATTTGGATTTACTAGGGAAATGTGCCGCACTAGGTCCAGGTTGTGTAGGAATGCTTAAAATAAAAAAAATTTTATCTTCACTCTCAAAAGTAAAAGTTCTGTTTTTAAACCAATTTCACATGTAGGTACCGTATATTGACTGTATATTTGGAAAAATCAAAGACGCTTCTATATTTTGCTACTACTTTGTCTTCCAAAGATATAGCCTGATAACGCCTTTCTTTGTGGGAGGCACGTTTAGGTCGGTACCAAAAAAATTATAGAGGAGAAGCGGTGCTGGCCACCGTTTGACCTCCATGTAAATCCTATGGGATGATGGCCATCTGGATTATTGCTTTATATGGAGGATGAGTTATTGTACCTGCGGCATTTTACAGCTCCTGTATGCCACACTTCTGAGTCTTTGAAACGGATTAGCGGGAAAATTGGCGTATCTTGATCAGAGCAAGTTACAATAGACGCTACTTGAAAAGCACACGGTGCGCCTCAAACAAAATGCACACGCTTTATTTGCGAAAAGTGAAGATTTACGCAATATGCCTGGATATCAGGCAAATCTCCGAACATATCCAGAGGTACAATACATATAAGCGACAAGATGGCGACATGCACCGCTACTCGATTTTTAGTTCTTTGGTTGTACAGCACTTGAAGTCCAAAGCTGCTGTACACTACAAATGGCAGATGTCAACAAATAAATTGTACAATTTTAAACACATTTTTGTCAAATAACATATCAAAATGCTCATTACTTCATTTTGTATGTGAAATAAACCACACACATTTATTATACAATATTTAATCAAATGTTAGTTGTAAAACTAGGCAGGTTATAATGTTTTAATATTAAGAAAAAGAAAAGAAAATAGCATATTATAAAGAAAGAAATCATAGCCTTGAGGCCACATCGTTGATCCCCAATTCTGTCCTGCTCTCTTTGCTTTGTTTACAACAAAGAATGCCTTGGGAAAGTTCAGGGTGATCAACCATTGATCAGGTTTAGATGCTTTCTCAACTACAAAGTAAAACAAAATTACATAAATAATATACTGAATATCTGTATAAACAAGACAAGACAAGAAAGCATATCTTTATATATACCTAGTTTCTGAGTAAAGTATTGAAATTATTAGTCCTAATTTGAAAAACGATTTCTACTACGGTAATATTGCTTACACCAAAGTTTTAGAAAACAGCACAGCATTTTATGTACAAAACATTATTTAAAACCATCAAATTCTTTAAACATCTGCAAGTATAGACCAGATACTTTTGTCTCAGTCACACTGGTGTACTGCTGTGCGGCGTGAAGGATACCAGGAAGCATCATGGGAAGGAGATCCATTCATGAAAAGGTTTGAAAGATTAAGGAGTCTACAAGAGCTTTACACGTACAAACATTATATTCAGCACTGCACACAGCTGAACAATTTTGCATAAAATAGTTCTTCACTTGATCTCACATGGCGAAAAGTCAAAAAAGAGATACATAACATTTTCATTTTTTAAGTCAAGGCACCAAAGTTACGTATCACCATACAAATTCAAGGATCTACCTTTATATTTAGCCAATATCATGTCATTGCTGGATTTGATACTTCTAAGAACAATATATGCCAAATATTCTGATTTTAACCAAAAACCCTAGAATAAGATTGTTGATTGTTTGGTTCAATATTCCTTAAAATCAAAGAGATGGAACGTAAAAATAAGGCAATTATTGCAATTAGAAGACCAAAATTCACATGAAATACATATTGAATTTGAACAAACACTTATACAAAGATGGGTGCCATGTAATTTACTAAATTGGTCTTTAGGTGTGTAATTACCATTATCTGAATTTAACATAGATTTAAAGGGGAGATACAAGGCATGCCGCCATTTTTATTCCGGCATGGAGACAAAATTGGGGGTATTCGGGTTTTTGCCGATAGCTTGCCGAGGATGCATCGCACCTGTCATAATGCGCAAATATTGAAACACGCACACACGTTTTGCGTCCAGGTTGGCGTATCATTCGCATAAAGCCTCGGCACTCGGTGTTGATTTTGCCGTGAACCGAGTGGACCCGAATACCCCCAATTTGAGCTCCATGGCTGACGACGCCATTACACAGGCTGGTATACAAAGCTCCCCTTTAAATCTATGGAATTTAACATGCTTATGGAGATACATTTCCACATAAAATACGGTACAAATGACAACAAAATTATGTATAATCTGATGTGAACCAACAATTCTATACAATTAAAATAAAATCATAAATTAAAGTAACAACAATA
>JXSR01S028056.1:0-15476 GCA_000969725.1 Ophiothrix spiculata | reverse complement strand
CATTATGTCACGTGTCCTGTGCCATGGCTTGCTGAAGTGTTGACCTTCTTCACTGTAGCATTACAAATGTGTCAAGAACTCAAGAATAAGGTGAGGGTAGCCAAGATATTGAATTCATTTACCCGAGCGATATTGGGGAGCTGTTATGATAAACTACACTTGGGTTAGAATAGCAGTGCAGATGGAGCATGTGCCTTAGGCATGTAGCCGTCCTAGTTGAATTACAGTGATTGTATCAGTTTCCTAGATGATAAGATCCTATGGGTAGTTTAATAAAAGGCCATAGTGCATGATATAGAGTTACTTATAGTTGCTTTTTATCATTATTCAAAGTGTTTTTAGAGTATATTTGATAATTCTTCCTGAAACTATGCTGCTTTTACTTATTTTGGCTGTTTCTCATTACAGCTCTCTATCACTTCTGGGCTATGGTATTAAGACGACAAATCAATTTAGATTAAATGTTGTATTCAAGAAGTTTTATTGTTTCAAATAAATTTCAGACACGAACTGACAATTTGAACATAGCCAACGCGTATCCACAAGCTGTGACAAGCACATGACATTGGGAAGTACGCAACGCCGTTTCCAATCAGTAATAGTAGTACTGCGACATCACACACGCATGGAAAGCTTTGCGTAAATAAAACACGCAATACTGAGATGCACAATCTTTAAACCAACTAATTTAGAGCCATAGCGTGTTTTTGTAGACTACTTCAGCTCAAGGATTCCTTCAATACTTCAAAAATTGTACTCATTTTTTTCTCCCATTCTTTAATAAATACAATAAATATGATGTAGGCATTGTTATTCACCATTCTTGTGATTTTACTTAGAAACAGCTTTCCACTATGAGACAATATATGGCAGCATGTGAGAGTTGCGCGCAGTGGACCCGCTGCGGTGAAGATGTACACACACATCGGACGGGCAAGACTTAACTTGAATTGGAATGTTTCATGTTTGAGTAGGGGTGTACCTTTTTGTAATAATGATGTCTGTTGTTTTTGGCAAATTATTTACTTCATTCTTGATCTTAAAATGTCACAAATATTTGACTAAAAATAAGATTCGGGGGCACCCATTGCTCAAAATGATAAATGCCAATCCAGTATGAGACGATAGATGACAGGCAAAACAAAAAAATCTGATCTTTTATTCTCTAAATATTTCTGCAACAGATGATGTTAATTGTTGTTTTGGAGTATCAACAGATGTGCTTCAGGGTTAAAATTGGTCAATTACTGTTAACAGCAATATTTTCGCATTCAGTAATTTTCGCGCAATGCTAATTTTGAGCTATTTTGAATCATTTTGTGCGCTTTAAGTTTCGCACATGTGATATTTTTAATGTGATGGTATACACATACCATTTTTCATGCTACTTTTATTTTCGCGCTAAGCAAATTAAGTGCAAAAGCGTGAAAATTAATGTAGTTCGAAATATACCACTTATACAGTAACAAAATTATAGCCAAGAGGGAAATGTTTTACCTCTCTCTGGCAAGCAAAGAATCAATTGATAGTTCAGTTTTGGTTCTTTTGTCATATTGTTTGTAAAATGTAAATATAGATTTTTAATGCAATCTGTAAGGCTGTCAGTGGTGGTATTTTATCATACATTATGTTTTTTAAATTAAATATGTTGTGTTATTTTATCATATATTGTAATGCGTTGAACTAAGTGAAATTCCAAAATGATAGCTCATTTGGTATCTTTTTGTTACACAAATATTAAATATGTGTAAGTGTGACAGGTAAAATATACCATCCTGAAATGAAATTCATCACTTTCCTATATTGTTCAAAAACAAACATTTCCTCATAGCTTAATTTTTTGAAATATTATTGTTTCAAATAATTCTTACACTTTAAAATTCAGAGCCTTGTGCAACACCATTGTGTGTGCATTTTACGCAAGTATATACACAGTTGGAGTACTGAGGATATACTTATTTAAAACGCTATTTAGTACTTTTCGATATCCCATTCGTTTCAAAACTTGCGGATATGCGATGGCTGCATTCAGAAATCATGTTCATTTGTCCAAAATGTTTTTTTGAAACAATAATAGTTGCTACAAAATTGCATAACTTTCATCTTGTTTTTTTTGTCCTCTGTTCACAGGTTGCGGTGTTCTCCACATATTGGGATGACCAAGTCTGAAGTAAAATCTTCAAAAGTTCAAAAGGTCAAAGTTGGAATACGGAGGTCAAAAGGTGAAATGCTGAAAGGTCAAACCAAGATTATGTAACTAACAATGGTGCCAATCAACACTACTTAATCCCTCATCCCTTTAAGTATACCCTTTGTTGATTATATAAGTAAAATTAGTAATGTTACAATGATTTTGTCTGCCATCACCATTATATATATGACCATCCATCCCAAACCAGCCATAAATGCAGCCTCTTGCCATTTTCACTTTTTTAAATATTTGTGAAGACCATATGTTATAAGGATTATCATGAACTTCATTCGATTTCCAGAAGTTGACTAACGGTCCGTCAAAGGTTGTCAGGGAGTAAAATGTTTACTGAGATAAACACGTTCAGAGATCAGTAAGCCCATATTTTCTGTTGATTGTCCTCTAAATATACAGATATATTTCATATTTCTGATCATTTTCTTGAATTGAAACTTTGCTGATGTTTTAAAGTAAGCAAACAAATTGTGAATCTGTCAAAAAAAAAATTGGCAAATTATGACTTTGACATGTATTTTCACCTGTAGCGCAAAATGAAGTTTGCTGCATTTACGGCTTGTTTGAGATGAACGGCCACATATGTAAGAAGATTCTGTAGAATAGTTTTATGTGAAGCGTTCCCATAGCAACAACCCCAAACATTCCCTACAATTATTTTGTACCATTTTGCAGTTAAATATTCCAATCATGCAGTGAAAATGACAAAGGAATGATTTCCTGCTTATTATGTAATTAATAATATTATTGCTGTCAAAATTGTATGTAATGTCTGTATAATCAAAGTGTATATATATATATATATACCGGAGATTCTACTATATAAACTTTTGTATATATATATATATATATATATATCGTCAGATTCATTTTAAAAAAACAATAGCTTTCAGTGATTCCCCTTTTAGGGTGATAGTATACAGGTTTTTCATACATGTAGTCACATTTGTGATGTACCAGTAATGATGAATGAATCATGAATGATTTAGGAAATTTTTATTTTGAGTCGCAGATCAACAATGGGAGACAATTCATTTGTTTTTCAATGGTTTGAAAGATAAAAAGAATTTTTGTATCTCTGGAACTAGATGACCAATTATGACTGGATTTGGTTCAAAAGTTTTGCATTTTAATGCACTAGTAGGTTGCTTTGATGTTTTCTATGGAGTGGTATATAACTAATTTTGAGAAACCCATTTGTTAATTTATGTGACTAGTTTCAAAATTCTGCAACTTAAATGTTGATACTTCAGTAATGTGATTGAAATAACATTGTAATATACAAAAGAATTATATATGTACATAAATACAATATGTGACATTCTTCAGCTTAAAACTGAGAGAGAAGGAATTAACATTGATTTACTAACAAAATTGCAAATTTTATCCATTTTGGAGATGTTTTTGTCGAGATCGACAATGATTTGTATAACTTAAAATATATCAGCAAAACAGTAGTTTTGTTCGTTGTTTTGATCAATCTTTATTTGACAATTATAAAAAAAAACATACCGACAATTTTAATTTGTCAAAGTTTTGGACAATCAAAAGTATCTTTTTACATATGGTTTAGCACTGCATAATCTGCTTTGCTACATTTTGCGAATGTTGATGTATCTTCCAAAGCAGTTCAATATTCAGTTCAAAGCTTTATATATACCGTATACTATATGATCGATTATAATCACATCAGCTGCTTAAGGTGCCAGTCCTAAACCTGAATCAAAACATCCCCATATTCATACAGTGTGTTACCAGTATAGTGGCACAATGCCATCTGATGATTGATCTGTCTATTTAGTCTATTTACTGGTTCATACTAATGCTATGGTCACATAAGCCAAAGAAAGTCGCAACGCCGGTGTGACATCGGTAATGACACCGGTGAATGCTTGCGATGCCCGGTCAGTCACCAGTCAACAATCGGTGGTTATGTGACCATAACTGAAGACATTGTATACAAGCCGCAAGGTTTTAACTCAGAATTAAATTCTTGAGGCATGCTTCCGGCATCTCTATGCACAGACACCGTCCGTAGCCCGGTCGGTCACCCGACCGGTGTCCGCTGAATTCTACCCGGTATGACGCCGTAAACACATTGTAACCTTGCCGCAAGGTTATGTGACCAGGGTATTAGGTCTTGATACTGGATCAAATTAACTGACACACAATGCATTGTGCTACGGATACACCATCATGTGATGTGTGCAAACCCAGCAGTACTTAGTTATGTAATCACTTTGAAACTGAATTGAGAATTGTTATGAATTTATATGTGTATGTATCATTGGGAATCATGTCAAATTGTAGCCAAAACTTTGTCTTTCTTTCAGTGATTCTGCACATTAAACTAAAAGCCAACATTCCTCAGACCATGTTAACAAAATTCCAGATTGCAGGGCCCTGTTGCAAGGCCTGGGGGGGCACTCGAATTTGAAAATGACGGGGATGTGCGGCACGGACCTTAGAAAAGGGGGTCTTAATTTGATAACTGGCTAAATAAAGAAAAAAGGGGTCTTTCGATGAGGAGCTTTCAAAAAAGGGGGTCATTTGGTGAGGACAGCAAAAAAAAGCGGGTCTTTTGGTGAGGATCTCATTGCATTGAAAAAGGGGATCATTAAGTGAGGCGCTCAAATTTATCCCAAAACGTGAGGTCTTCCAGTGGGGTGTTTGAACAACTATAAAAACCATGAAATAATTATGATCCACAGGTGTTAACACTCACATAGAGCCAAAATCATCAGAAAATACATGGTAGAACTCATTTATTTATGAAAACAAGGGTCATTCAGTTAGAGCATTTCTTTAGAAAATGGGGTCATCGGGCTAGAGCGTTTGAGAAAAATGTATTTATGAAAACAAGGGTCATTCAGTGAGAGAGTTTTCTTCGGAAAATGGGTCATTCAGTGAGAGCATGTTGAAAATGGGGGTCATTCAATGAGAGCAACCTGTGAAAAAATAAAATGGGGTCATTCGGTGAGAGGTTTGAAAATGGGGGTCAATGTCACCTCACATCCCCCCCCATGTTTTTAGGGGGTGCCCCCCCCCCCCCCAGGTTGCAAGTAAATGTTAAAACCTGATATGCTGGACCCTGCATTTTTGTTTACCTTGTCTGACAAATGAAGGCTTTTTCTTCAGTATGTGTGTGTTGTGAAATAAAAAACAAGTATGTATAAAAAATGTATTTATGATTTTTGAAAACAACTCATTACAGTAGAGTTTATTGGGGCTATCAACACCGAATGCAGATCAAATTAATCTGCATTTCTCAGATCCAGATCTAAGACCCAGATCTCTGTGTAGCACTACATTAGCAGATCCAGATATTTTGTGACTGTGGAAATGTAAACTAGATGCAAAGTAGTTTAAGGAGATGTGGATTGGTGTAGATATGCATTCAGTGTAGATTGCCTCGTTGTATAGTGAACTTTAGAGATTTGTTTATTTTAACTTTTAATGATTGATGCTATTTGGGACCAATTTATTATTGATACTATACAGGTAACAGACTAACTCCATTTAAAAATTGAATGGATCAGTTTAAAAATGTATAAAAAAAGGATGACACATTACTGGGAAAATGCACAGTCATTATATTGGAATTTGTGTAAAAGTGTATTATGCCACTCAGAAATAATAATTTGGAATAATTCAATCATAAATTTTGATTTTTATCTACAAATAGATATATTATGTTAGCAAATTGAATGTAATCATATTTTATGCATTTTTGCATAGTATAATTTAGTAGTTAAGAATAGCTTAATAATGGTCTAAATTAATTCATGACTGTATCTGATCTCTACATAAGTGGTATGCACTTTTACCAGTTATTCAAAGATTTTTAGTTGGTACATACGAAAGTGGTCTATTGAACTCAATTTTATTTTAAAAGATGTATTGGACGATAAGATGATTTACTTCAGGTTTCAGCATATTTGAAGTACCGTATCTTGTATTATGAAAATGTGCTACCGAATTGACAATTTTTGACATTTAACCTAACTTCCCTTGGATCATGTGACAAATATGTGTTGATATGATTGGTGGTATCATTGTATATATTCTATATAGTTTTAATTTGTATAGAACAGTTAAAGCAATATTATAAGGTTTGGTTCTAAAGATTTGAGTTAACCCACTTTCAAATGAAGAGATGACTAGCTATGGGGTCCATATGCATAATTTTGTCTGAAATTGTTTTGTCGTGAGGAAAATGCGCTTAATGCACACATGTACTTTTCTATACTGATTTGTGATGGCTCACCCCGAAAAGGGTGACTTTGCGACAGAAAACTTGCAAACTGGTGAAAGTAGGCAGCAAAAAATAAATAAAAAAATAAGAATTTCCATCAGATTTTCTGTTGTAAAATATGATCGCCTTGATTAATTTCAACAAGTTAGGTGTCATTTTAAAACTTAGAAATGCTGTAATAGATGAAATGATAAAATCAAAATTGATATAATTTGCAAAGTCCCCCCCCCCCCTTTCAGAGTGAGCCATCACATGGACATAACATAAGTGTATGCAACTTTAGGCCTAATCATTTGGAGGGTATTAATATCTACCAAAACAAATCGTGTAATTCAGAAAAATTATGGGTAATTAAAGGGGTAATCCTGTTGGTAGGATCTTATAGTGTTGCTTTAACAAAGTTTGATTTCTAGAAACAAAAGCCAAAGTCACCTAGTTGTGCTAGTAAAAAAAAGTAAATATTGACATTTATATAGATAATGATTTTGATATTTGTGTACTTATATTATACTAACTGGGAATAACAGCATCAAAGGGACACAGTGTTGTTACTCTCAGTCAAGATGAACATGAACGCTGCTTTTAGGGGATCTTATCACTTTATTGTGTATAGCTCGATCACTTGCATCATTTTTTGCAAAAATATGAATATATTTTATTTTGTGACATGGCTTTATGGTGGTTTCAGAGTAGCTGTCGCACTAAAACTAAGACCAAGCATTTGCAATTTTGAGTTGTCATACTGTAGCATGACACATTTGCCCAATTCCGCAATGGTCTGTCGCAAGAAAGGTTTAATTTATTCTAACTCAAATACCTTATCGTTGCAACCATCGTGACAATGTAATCGTTATATTGGCTTGTCGTGCTTGCCTCAACATTTTTCAGATGCGACAAGGTTTCAATTTTTGACATCACGCTGGTTGTATGACCACTGCTACAGGCACTCTGAAACCAGCTGAAGGGTCAAAACGACAAAATAATCAAAGGCCCACATCATCTTGTAACATTCATGGTTTTGAGATAACTGTTTTGGAACAGTACTACAATGTGAATGCTGTATGCTGTATTCTTGCCTGATTGTCTGTTGGTGTGTGTATCGTTTCGTCAGAAAAACCCCTGATAGCACAAAACATTTGGAGTTGTTATTCAATTTGAAACAGGTTGATAACACAAAATCCTGATAACACAAACTAAAATCTTGGGCCCCAGTGATTTTGTGTTAATGAGGTTTTACTGTAATGTGATACTATTGTCTTGTGCAACTGTAGCAAGCGAAAACATTGTGACCATTTAGAATTGTAAATCTACAGTAGAACTCGTGTGCATGGCTATTATGGGTAGCATAGCACTTCAGATTAATGAAAATTGAAAGCTAGAACCATTGCCATGAACAATGTATAAACCTGAAATTGTACCGATTCCCATATTGAAATTCCTGGGCGCTGAATGAAACTCAGATATATTTGACAGATAAAATATTGTATGAAAAGTTTTGATTTTGGAAGAATTCATTTATATTTACATGACATTTGTTGATAGATGTTCTCCTTTCTTGTCAAATAATGTTTGTATTATTCCAAAAAGTGGAAGGTGTTTGTAAATAAATTTAAGAAAAAATATTCTTCTCATTTGGATATATATATTTTCATTTACATATTCTTCCGATTTAGAAATATACATTTCCATTTAAAAGAACATGCTGTAACATTTAATTCATTTTAAAAACTTCAGGGGCATTTTAGGTTTAAAACAATCAGATATTTTTCCTATAACAGATTGAAATATAAGTAATCATTCAGCCAAAGTATTCATTGCCTTAAAGCAAAAACCATGACCTACAATAATGCAAAAACAGTGACAGTTTTTGCACCAATCAGTTGAATGTTTTGTGCAAAAAAAACAATTTTGAAAAAGAAGGCAGCAGTTTTGCCATAAGAGAAAAACATGTGAAAGTGTGCACCTAAATCAACTTGGGTGTTTTATTAATCAAAATAATTCATATTTTTTTTATTTAATCAAAATGATCCTAATAAAAAGAGTAAAATTAACAACATTGTTAAAGCTGATTATGTTTCCTTCCTGCATGATATATTGATTTGTAAATGTGCAATTATGATTAAAAGAAAATTGAAATATAACAAATATTGAATGTATTTCATTTCTTTACTTGTGTAAAATTGAGTATTTTCATTTCTTGAGTTATTACAATCATGGAAATCACCGCCATGCAGTGGAGTGCCCAGGATTTTTTGACTGGGGGGGCACAAGATTTAGTTTCCCCGAATGACACCATGGGCATATGATGGGAGGGATATGATTGGATGCTAAAAATAAGCGCATAGCGCACTAAAATATTAACAATCACGCGAAGCGCATGGAATTAAAAACAAATTTGCTACTTATAGCTAAAATGGAGATAAAATCTTGTTAAATGCGCGAAGCAAATTTTATAGGATACAATCGCGCTTCGCGCGCGAAATTTTGAAACAAATTTGCAATTCAGTGTAGCTAAAATGGAGATAAAATCTTAATAAACATTTTACGTTTGAATATCTAAAAAGTGGAAACTTAAAATTGATAATTTCGTCAGTGACTGAAAGTTGGGGGATAGGTGATGCAAAAGATGTGCCACCTCCCCGCTATGTCTTCCTTGGTGCCACCAGTGAATATATGAAAATGCTATCATTGTTTTGCTTTAATTTTCTCCCTATCTTTGGTTTGGGCGGTTACCAGTTGCTTTCCTTCCAGTATCTTCAAAACGATGGGGAAACCGGATATAATTAAACAACTAAGGCCAACAAATCTATGAGCAAAATCAGAAAAAGTAATGGATTTTTTGACATGCGCCCGTAGCTATTTTGCTAATAATCATCATATTCGTGAACAACGATCAACAGAATCTAAGCTGAGTCGGTTGATTTTAGACAGCTGAGTCGGTACTCGGGAAGAGGGCTTCGTACAAGGGAGTTGGTCCAGATTTTGGCTGATTTATCAAGAAAAGGAGCTGAAAAGTGTGATAAAAAGAGCTGAAATCAGCTGAAAAATGAAATTAAAAGAGCTGAAATCAGCTGAAAACCTGACATGTGTCGGGTCTGGCAGAGTGTGTGCATTTTGTTTCACACGCAAACCTTGTCTGCATTTCAAGTAGCATCTGTTGCGACTTCCTGTGATCAATTAAAGTACGCCAATTTTTCTGCTTATCCATTTCGAACTTTAAAAGTTTGGCACGCAGAGCTGTAAAATGATGAAGGTACAATAACTCGCCCTCCATGAGCGACAATCCAAATTGGCTGCCATCACATAGAGAGTTACACGCCGGTCAAATTAAAATGGTGATGAGCACCGCTTCTCCTTTAAAATAATTTCTTTCTTTGGGGCACTTTGGTCATGTTGAAACTTCCACTCCTCTCCTGTAGTACAATGTTGGTAGATGGGAAGTTATTTTTTTTCGAAATCATTAAATTTCCTACAATCCAACCTGAATGGTGCGTATACTGAGAGAGTGTGCGACTACGCAACATGTATGGATTGCGCGCATGTTGATTTGCAGTTCGACATCGCGTAAATGTGAAAACAGTTTCCTTACTGCGCGCAGTGATCACTTGTTTTTAATGCGCGTTCATGCGCGTTAATGCCAATGTTCATGATTTGTGGGAAATTCAACTATTTCAATAATAAATCCTTTGTTGGACCCATCAATATTG
Source organism: Ophiothrix spiculata (assembly GCA_000969725.1). Taxonomy (NCBI): domain Eukaryota; kingdom Metazoa; phylum Echinodermata; class Ophiuroidea; order Amphilepidida; family Ophiotrichidae; genus Ophiothrix; species Ophiothrix spiculata. The sequence goes on along the minus strand of JXSR01S028056.1, from coordinate 5,308 downwards.
TTTTGTGTTTCAGGGAAGGGTTATGTTTGTTTAGGGATGGCCCAAGTTTAAAAGAAAACAGCCTGTAATATACCTTTTTTGTCCCAATCCAAATTTTCCATGATTGTAGCTTCAACCCTTAAGATGATGAATTAGGCACTCTTAGTAGATAGTGGTATGGAGCAATGGCATGACAAGCATGCTCAAGTAAAGAAGCATCTAACCCTAAAGCCAACCCTTCGCTCTGCTTATGGTATGAAATAATCTTGGGGAAATATTTTTCACTATTCACCTCATAATCATTCAATATTTGTATACTACTTCAGCTCTAGCCACATCTGAATGTCCCTTTAAAAACACCTCGCTAGTCTCATACAACCATTACAAGTTCAAATTTATATGCAAGTAATGAACTTCACACACTTAACATTATGTTAATCATTTACTTTTTGCTGGGGGTCTCAGAAAACAAGTTTCTGAAATTTCCAGAAATTCGTATATTGGAAAGCTCCTTTTGGCTCTATGAAAATCCTAAGTCATAATGTGTGGGTTGTTTTTTTCAGAATACTACAGTACAACCTCTTTTATCCGAACCTCATTTATACGGATTACTCTGTTATCCGACTGAATAATTTCAAAGGAAAACATGTTTTGTCATTGCCCTTTATCATGATTTAATGCATTTGAAGGACATTTTTGTAATTTTTACCATCACAAAGCACTTACAAAGTTTATTCACACATTATACCACTTCTCATTGACTATTTTATGTTACACCAATTTAAAGACTATTATGTTAAGGCAGATTTACACACAATTCTCTGATCTGAATTTTTCACTTATACAGCCATTGTTTGGTCCATCATGTCCGGAAAAAAAAGAGGTTGCACTGTACCAATATCATTTATGAGCAAGTTTTATTTACAGAATCTAAAATTCTGGTTCTGTACGATTCAACACCCCAGATGGGGAAGCAAAATAAAAATTGCACTGTAATCCAAGGAAAGTTACATACGGAATGTTGCTCAACGTACACAAACATATAACTTAGGTAGATTAACCACAAAGGTACAAAACTCAAAATTTTTAGTTACTACCAAATCAAGTTTATTCATAAAATTGGCACAACTTTCAAAAAGTATAATGTTAAAAACTGAAGCAATGGTTACAATATTTATTGTTATATTTTAAAAAGTCTGAAAATTATAGTCACAGATAAAACATACAACATTAACACAATTTTATGCTTGGTAACATAAACATCTTTCAAGTCTTAGCCTGTAAATTACTGCTGCAGCTGTTCAAAAATGATGGTAAAATAGTCCTTTCAGTTTTGAAGTACAAGTATTATGTGTGCAAGCCGTTTTTAAAATTCAGACAAGCCAGCCTTTGAAAAGCATGAATAAAGGATTCATTCATATTTTCCGTGTGTTAAAATCGCTTGATTTTGCCCGAGGGCGGGATGGCGCTCAGTATCTCGAAGCGATGCTCGCCATCCCGCCGGATGGCGGAAAATCAAGCAATTTTAACACACGGAAAATATTAATGAACCATGTTCACACATACCCTTTTCATGTATAAAATGTCAAAATCCGGGCAAAAATTAGCCATGAAAGAGTCCGTTGTGGTTGTCAAATTATTTATTAAGGCCCAGAGCTTGTTTACCTGTCTAAAAGTTATCAAACGCACAAGCTACATCCCGCGTTCAGAGCCGACGCGCCGTTGTGTACATGGCGACGCGGAGCGTCGCGCAATAGAACATATTTTGCTATGAATGATCGCTGTTTATACATGGCCACGTGACGGCTCTCGACTAATCAAAACCTCGGAAATTACAAAGTATGTTGTTATGGTGATTACACTTTTACACTTGGAAACTGAATAAGGCCATAAAAATACAGGGTGTCCCATAATGATTGTTACTAGCACAGCTTGTTTTTTTAGGCACAAAGTGAAAACTGATTCAAAAAATTGTTCACAATTTCATCATCTACACATATCATTTAATTTTTGAAATAAATGGTCTGGCAGAAAACTACATTTTTGTGATTATTGTCATGTTAGTGTTTTAAAAATATATCAAAATTAGCTTATCTGTTTCCAAGTTCATAAATTGAAGTCTGATCAACTGGACTAGCTTTGGCTTTGAGACAGCAATGTTTCATATTCTATCCTGGATGCATCCTGAATGTCAGTGATCCATTTAGGCATCCATGCGTCCGCGTATGCGCAAGGGTGGCTTTAGGAAAAACAAAAAAATGCCGATGCTTCAGATGCAAATTGTTGATTTGCGATGAACAATTCTGTTGCATGTTTGAATACCTTTCAACAACGAAAATTTTCCTGAAAACGTATGAATTAAATTCTAAACAGATACTCATCTTCATAAATATATTCAGCAGAATCTTAAGCAAAATGGTAGTTTGCGAATGTTTGTTGCTTTGCCGTTTTCATTTGTTCCAAACTTTGCACATACTTAAAGTGCCTGAAATTAGTAAAAGTTGCTAGTATATTACAGTTCGCCGTTTTATGTGTACTGCGTAAACGCACTTCCGTAAACGCTGTGCCATGTGTGACGTGCTGTGCCATGTGTGAATATCAACTGTGGGTTAATTTACAAATTAACAATGGTTCGCTCCATTATAAGGAGATAGAATGAGTTGTTGAATGGTAGTTGACAACCCATGATTGGGTCTAGGGACTGTGAAAAACCAAAGTGGAAAAATATGTCCAGTGGATCAGACTTAAATCTTGAGACTTTATTTTACTACCTAGATGATTTAGAACATTTTATCTGTTTATATTTTTTCGAGGGAAGCGATAACAGTAACAACCATTCTTAAACACCTTGCAGACAGTTACCTTTGTGCAACAAAGTAAAAATGCAGTATGTGTATTGCAGATATATTGCAACTTACTTCATTTTCCCTTGGCAAAATCTTGCACAAATAAGTAAACAACCAATTCTCTCTCAAAACTTTAGGCAGCATCTACTATAGAAAACATATATAAATACAACTTTTTAGCATGGGAGTGTATTCAAGTGAAATTGCACGTTTATAGGAAGTATTTATTTATGCACATACTTCGTTTTTACTTTGTGGAGTAGAACTATTCTCTGTGATACACAAAGTGAGCCCTTGATTCAAGCATCTGTACCAAGTTTGTCTTTAGCTTTGTCTTCAATATTAGCGTAATATTTCAGATGGACTAGAATTTCCCTAGCTTCTCCAATATTTTCTGGAAAAAAAGAAACAATAAAACAAATGAGCACAATTGACTTCAAATGCAAAAATAAAGACTATCTGTTTTGTTTTGCCTGACTTACACTATGATCACAATACTTTGACGACTTGCTATGAACAACGTTGTGACGATTTTACAAATTTTTAACAGTGTCTTTTGCAAAACTGTGTCCATAGACCGTGTGACGCTTTCTCCTTATTTTCATCACAAGCAGATGCAACAGCAGTAAGAGGTAAAATAACAACGATTCACACATTCTGCGTGCCATCTAGCCAAAAAGAATATAAAGTATGCGGAGTTGATTGAAAATTCACAATGCACTTAGTTTGTGGTCCGGTTTGCATAACGGGTGTTTAGTGGGCTATGGTACATTGTTTTTGTCGGGTGCTAATTTATTTAGTAAGCTTAGTTTTTAATTATAATGGTCAAATAAAATCCTAATTTCTTTTAACAAGAGAAGTAACTTTACTTTCCTGTCATGTATGAATTAGGTTAAAAAATTTGCATTCCATTATGCTCGTAAAATAAGACAAACTCAATACATTTTGATTGCTGTCCAATTCACTATACCTCTACAAGCCTTGTGAATTGGACGCATCAAAATCAACCATGCGTGCATTGATTTTTATCTCATTTCATCCCCAATATAAAATGTGCATTTATCTTGCTTCATGTCCCATGTTTTAATGGCAACACAAGCCGTCTGGCTATGGACCTGGGCCAATTCACTAACGTCTAAATCTATTGCAAATGCCAAACTTCATTGCACAAGCGAGAGATCGTCGCAAATTTGCGATAGATATCCAGCAACTCACTAATACTTTGCCATAGGCTCGTCCAGTAAGATTAAAAGTGAAAAGATGTTAGCAAAATGGAAAAGTCTCATCGCAAACGATTTTTTGATGGATTCTAGTTTGCGAGAGTTTTTGCAATCAATTTTAGTGAAAAAGGCCCCAAGTCTAAGATAATGAGAACAAATATTATCATCCTCGTTTGTTTTTTTAATTTTGCACTTACTATTAGAAAATGCTTGAGTCAACTTCTGTATAAGATCAGTAAGTTTCTCTGAAAGAAAAAATAGGAAATAAACGAAATAAATTATCAATAAAGAACAACATACTCACTTATGGAGCATTCAGTGTTAAATTAACTTTATCTGTGAAAATTAAAATTATATGTTCAATTTCAATTCTTATTCAAGCTTTGTGTCATACAGTACATTTAAAGGGGCATTGGACAAGTTCAGCATCATCTCCAAACTTTTCCCTTAACATTTCTAGATTTTTGCATAATTTGAAGTATTAGTGGTAATAATAACAGCATGCAAAGCAAAGTTTCATTGTCAAATTCAAACCCTTTATATCAAAATATTTAGATTTTCTCTTATTTTCAATTATCGTTGTCAACAACAATAAATACTGCCCTCTATAGTTGAGTTTCTAGAATTGGCCTTTTCAGGAGATCTAATGAAAATTAAAATTTCTTTTGATTTTTCTGCAATCTATGATGTGAAAGGAATGTTTTATAAACAAATCTTTGGCTCTTCTTCGTTGTATAGCATCAATAAATTTGTTTAGAGAATAGCCTCATACCCAAAATCAACAAGTAAAATAAAATTCAAATTTTTGACTTTTTTTAAGGCTTTGATCAAAATTTTCCCAATATCTGGTAATTAACTGTTATTTTCTAACATAGGAAGTGTAAATCATCCACAACAAAATTCGAAATTTTGTCCAATGCCCCTTTAATGGTAGTGTCTCCAAAAATCAGGAGAGTAAGGTTATCAACATCATAGAGAACAGATCCAGATAAATCCACATCCTCCAGAGTCAGACCTAAGGTTCAGATCTCTGTATATATCTGTGGGCTATCTAGACACAAGTACTGATTCAGATCAATACGCATCTCTAAGATCTACAATCAGGGAAAAAAGTCTTGGCACAATTATCTGTGCATGTCATTGATTTTGCACGCTTTCCCCGTTCCCCACTCAATGTTGATCCGAACACAAGGAGCATCTTTACATCCAACATTGAAACAGGGGTGAGGAAGGGGATGGTCAGAAGAGAAGAGTTCTTTATTG
>JXSR01S028047.1:131174-144435 GCA_000969725.1 Ophiothrix spiculata | reverse complement strand
AAATAGACGCTAAAGGTGTGATGAAAATAAGAACAGAAAAATAAAGATTTATTACATATATTTAGCTCTGAATTTAGCCCCGTTAAAACACTGAATTTATTATCTAGAAATACCGACCGAAAAATATAATTTGGAGCAGGTAGCCATACCAGCGTCAGAGTTTTTGCTGCCAGTCACGCGCCCCACAACTGTAAGTCATTCCAAATACCACATTGTAAAAAAGACTGTTACAAGAACTCATATTTTCCAAAAACTATCACCCAGTGGAATTGTTTACCAGACTCCATCATCACAGCTCCAAGCATCGAAACATTTAAGGATCAACTTGTAAGTCATCTCAAGAACCAAGCATCTAACAAATAGAAATAAATAGCATTGCGCACCCAGCACCTCTGCGTTTGACCTCAATTTGGAGGAGTTGCAGAGTATATGAAGTCAAAGTCAAAGTGATTGTGGTGACATCGTATAAACAACATGGCGACTGCCAAGGCAATTTCTCGGGCGGCTCTACAGCGTTGGGAAAGGGAGATGTGCTTTCCTATTATACATGCGTAATCAGGCCTGTATGTAATTAAATTTAATTCAACACATGACCAAAAAGTAAACATTTAAGCCAAATGATCATTAAAAGTCTAGGGTTGAGGGGGTGGTTCATTTTAACATCTACCTTATCGTATTGCTTAAAAAGATTTGCCAATGTACAGTGTACACTAAAGTTTCAAGTTACAAATGTGTTATACGAGGCATTAAAATTCAAGAAAATTCAAATTTATTAGTACCTTGCCTGATATAATTTATTTCACAGCAAACATTTAAAGTTACACTTATAATCAATGAAAATTTGCTCTTAAGACTGGTTTCGAATGTTTTTGGTGGAAACTGTAAAATGGATTCTGTGGATTCCCGCAAAACTATTTTGCGAGAATCCAAATGGATTCTCCTACTAGCGGGACGCGAACTTCTGACTCTGGTACAATGACGTATTTTGTTGAGCTTGGTTTCATGTTTTTCGCTGATAGCAAAATATTTTCATATGTCATAAAGCAGATGGAGCGCTATAAAATTGGGCACCATAGATCGACGATTGTTGATACTGCGCGATCACCGAAGAACGTGTAGGTAGAGGCCAAAAACATCATCCAGATTTCATGTTAAATGGAAATTAATGAGAATTTCAAATTGTAAAGGTGGTTTCAGACTAGCTGTCGTTGCGGCACACGACGTTGCGGCACCCGACAAACATTTGCAATTTAGAGTTGTCATGCTGTAGCACGACACATTTGCATATTGCCGCAATGGTCTGTCGCAAGCAAAGTTGAATTTATTCCAACTCAAAATATCGTGTCGTTGCGACCATCACGACAGGGTAATCGATATATCGGCTTGTCGTGCTTGCCGCAAACATTTTCTGATGCGACAAGGTCGAGTTTGCGCACTTTAAATTTTTGCCTGTCGTATGGTCGTGCGACAGCACGACAGGCTAGTCTGAAACCAGCTTAAGTTTGTTTTTTCTCACTAAAATTAAATCATCGAGTCTATTTTTGTGGATTTATTTTAAACGAAGGTAGCCGTAACGTACGTTTCAAAATCCTGAACGCTGGCTCCATTGGAAATACGTTGTTGCAAGGTTGCCGAATTCGCTTAGCGTGAGTGCCTCATATAGAATATGAGGCACGAGTTGAGTGCAAAGTTCATTTTTATTCTGAATTTCTTTCTTTAATGCCCTAAAATACCCAAATACTCTTAAAATGAATTGTCTCGGGGAGGAAAGTGAACAGGTATGAAATGTCCAGGATTCCTAAAATTTTACGGACAAATATGAATATACAATATACAATAAGACACTTATACCAAACATTCTTTCTTTTACCAAGCCATTTTAGATTGGAATAAGTTGCCAAATCACATCAAATCCACCCCTGTCCTGACAAAGTATCATTTAAGTCTGCTATGAAAAAACACCTTGCAAGTGATGTCCAGGGATAACATAGGGCAGCTACCTCTGTCAAACTTGTTCCTGTTTTGTTTGTCTTTCGCATTTTTTTCCCTCTTTGTCCTGGGCACCTTTTTGTTTTTTGTGTGGGACCCCATTGGAAATAAGTTTGGTTGATTATAGCCAAACTTTATCACCTTGTTTAGGCTTTCGCCAAGCCAAGGAAACCCAACTTGGTACTTGGTACCAAGTAAGCTGAAAGAAGCTTAATCTTTAACAGGGCTCCAAGATGTTTTTTAAATTCAGTTTTGAATGCAGGAGGAAGACCGGAGCACCCGGAGAAAAACCTGCGGAAGCGAGCATGGACTGAAAACCAAATGCACATAAAGCGCCGGGCGCGGGACTCGAACCCAGGACCTCATTGGTGCAAGGCGAGGTAACTACCGCTGCGCAATAATTCAGAAAATTATCCTCCCAGAACTGGGTGTACCGCTGCGCCAACCCGCTACCCCCTTTATGGGTTATCCTGACATCACAACATTTAGGTGTCTGTCTTATTGTATTTTCTTTTACTTGCTATGTTTGCATTGTAAGTCATTTTGTCGAATAAACATGAAATGAAAATGAAATGAAAACGAAATATTGTTTTATGTAAAAATACAGATCTGAATTTTTTGATCCGTTAATACTCATACTGATTAATCATTAAATCTTCATGCACACAAAGTTGTACAGTATGGGCTGAAAAAGTCACATCAAAAATCAATTATATCTCCGCAACCGAAAAAACTCATTATTATTAACAAACAGTTGTTTGGAACAGTCTCTTCCTCTTCGAAAAAATGACATGTTTGTTGAATTTTGCAGTACTGTTGTCCGAGTTTGCAGTGTGTGTATTACATACCCCAATTTTCACTTCATTTTTACAGTTAGAAGTTACTAGCTTATCAGAAATAAACCTTGAGTCTTGGAAAATATATCAATATGTTAAACGCAACATAATATGAGAAGAAATATCGTAAATTAGACGTTAAATTTTGTCTTACCATATCCAAACGAGAGTTTTTTCTGTCTGCTGAAGTTGCTTTATCATCCAATCAATGTCCTGGTAGCTTTTGAGCTATAAAATATTAGTCTACGACGGAATAACATTTACCAAGAAAATGTATTGACAACAGTATAATATCTTAAACTCTTTTTACAAATTGATTTGTGAAGCATAAAAAGATAAGATTAGGTAAAATGAATTTTGATATAATTTTGTATGATTTTATAGAACTTTTTGAGTATTTTAATGCTGTACATTTTTACTATTATTCAAACAGCGCCACCAACGTCACGCTGCTCTCCGGAAAATTATTATCTTTTTTAGGACACAAAGTTCAAAATTGTGTAGAGAGCAAACGTGAATGAATTTACAAATTTGTGAGATGAGAATAAAATCTGACCAATCAGCTGTACATTGGCAACGTACCGGAAAGAGCGGTTGTTTTCATTAGTTTTTGGCGTTTCGACCCTAATTAAACAGGTATTTTCTTAGTTTTTACTGCAATAAGTAACTTGTCACAAATATAATTTACTTCAATTTTTAATATGTAGTTACTTTCAGACCAGTAAGTATTATAGCATTACTGAATTGAAACTTTAATTTTTTTAAGCTTACTCAGTTTACAATGTTTATATAATACTCAGCTTACTGTACTGAGAAGTTACTGTCAACTCAATGTCATGACTGTATCCAGTACACTAACAGTTCAGTAGTCATTTAGTGTTGCAAGTACAATGTCAATGTATTTTTACAAGCGACTACACAGGGGACGACATAGACTAGTTAGTCATAGGCTAGCTCATAGGATTACAGCCCACTACTCACTACTACTACTAGTACTAGTCCGAAAATGAAATAAGGTCCAATGGTCAGAAATTAAAAAGGGTTCGCTAATCCTTAAGTTAAAGTTTGCTAGTCCGAAAATGAAATAGGGTTCGCTTGTCCGAAAAATAATTTGTTTTGCAACCCAACTTTTTCATTTTCGGAGTATCGAACCTTATTTCATTTTCAGACTAGCGAACCCTATTTTAACATATTAAAATATTATATTAACATTTTGGGTGAAATATATCAGAACTACATTTTTTGCGACCGTACATAATTTACCGTCATAAATACGAAGAATAAAGTAGGTTTTCATGGTTACGATGCCTCGTTTTCGGTAACATAATTTTGTAGACATGTACATGTGTACGGTCGCAAAAAACGTAGTTCTTTTATATTTCATTTACCCGAAATATCTGGCTGTGCTGTGGCACAGCCAGAAGCAAGCTCTGCAATAAAACCTGCGCATAAGTGCACATACCCAATATCCCCAAAAATGATCATAGCTATCAAATACGAACTGCAACCCTCCACAAACATGACAAAGGATATTTATAATAACTTTACTTATTATAAATACTTCCCGAAGTTGTTAGTCACACAAAAATGATGTTTGAAGATATGTTTACAAACAGTTGCTATGTAAACAAATGAAACATTCCGTTTGATTTCTCTGATCAGAACAGTGCAATTGTCATGAATTTAATTCAAAAAGGTTCCTTTCATTAATATGTAATAAAACAGAACTGTTTGTTCAAGTACCGTTTGTATTTTTCAATTTATGGACAAATGGCCTTTATGTGATAGGCTGTACTACACAGTTTGCCTCAAGCCAAAAACTAATTTTTTTTTGGCTTGTGTTTCTCGAGCAATATTTCACCAAAAATGTTAACAAGCACAAATAAAGCATGTAATAATATTAATTTTAATAAATTAAATCGAGATTACGTGTTTTTAAAATGATTTTAGAAGTGCAAATATTTATGGAAAAAACACGGCGTATTAATATTTGGAGGCAACCGGAAATGATAATGAGTCGCGACATATTGAAAATGTAGCACGTGTGTTTTCTGTTTATCAACATGGAATACTGTTGCACTTTTTCATCATTTTGTCCGCCTCAGATTTTGGATTTAAAATAAACACAAAGCACGGGAGAGTCTCCTGAACAGGATTATGGGCAAATTGTGAGTACATTTGTATTCTAAGTGACATAAATTAGTGGCTAAACTTTGACAATTTGGATTTACCGTGAGACCCTGAAGAGGAAGGCATGAGCTCGTCGTCAGCGCTTGTGGGTTAAAGGAACAAGCGCTGATTCGGTCGGTGTAGCGGAGTAGGTGGTGGGGAGTAGGTGGTGTGGCACAGTGTATTATTATAGGAAAATTGACATTTTCGACGAGTTGACTCAAATAAGTTGTTGTATCATTGAAGGCCCTTGTCATATAAAGGCCATTAATAAAGATAAAAATGTAACAAATATGAATTTCTCTATATTAACTTTTATTTACTATACTTTGTTGTCTTAAATTTTGTTTATTGATCATAATTTACCTCTTTTAAGCAGGAAAATATTGCGAGAAGATAATTTTGGTTGTAGTTGTAGAGATGCTCTAGCTCCCCATATATATACATAAATTTATAGAAAGAATTGATCCAAGCCATATTTACAAGTGCTTTTCAGTGTGAAATAACGCTTGTTTATTAAAAAAAAAAAGCATTTTGATGATGCAGATACATTGAATTTAGCTAAATATTGGAGTTAATTGATTCAACATCAAAATTGTTTAAATCGTTAGCATCTGCCGACACTTAGGCCTACCTAATTTTAGGAATTACCATGTTGAAAGTTTCCTTTTTTGTTTCTAAACAGTTTTCAATCATATTCAGTTGATATAAACTTGCAAATGGTGACTAGTTTATTAATATAGGGTTCCAAATGGCTGAACTATATAACATCGTACACTAACTTCTTACTAATTATTTTGCATAAATTACGTCATTAATTAAAATGTAATTAACATGCATATAAAAGCACTTTATACTATGTTTTACAGCTTAATTTGTGTATTGTTGTGGTGTTAATAAACCCTGAAAATTTCAGTCTGATACAATGAACCATTCAAATTTTATGCTCTTTTTAGTACAGTAAGTCCGAATTGAGAAAAACGCATTTGAAAATTCTAGTTTACATTGACGTCTATGGACTAATCAAATATTAATTAGCCCGTCTTGCTGTAACGAGAGGTATATTTGACTCGAAACTTACATAAATGAATAGAGGGGGTTATTACCTATAACATATCAAAAAATACTATTTTGGTCAATTTTGACCATGTAACACACTTGGGCCCCACCTTATGACGTGCGACCGTATAGGAAAATATGCTTTAGACTAGCGAACCTTATTTCATTTTCGGACTAGCGGGCTGTTACCCGACCAAGTAACCTTCTCAATCAAACTAAATCAGCCCGCCACTGACCAACAAATTCTGTAACACTAGTCCTCGTCTTTAAATCCTTGGCAAAAAGGAAGAAATGTGCATAAACTAAGACTATACTTAATCAAACAAGGATCATGCTAGGCAAATGCAACCAAACGGCCACTCAGTGTACAAATGTAGAATAGCAATATTTCCAACATGATCGGTTGGACTCCTCTAGGGATTCAAAATAAAAATGAGGTCATTCATCTACATGTGAGGTGGTTTGTCCATCCAGATGGACCGCACAAGCGAACGCAACTACGGCACTCGCTTGTGAGGTCCATCTAGATGGACTAGAGGTGGTTAGAAAACCCCAGGAATCCTGTTCCCGCATGGGACGGCGCAACTCTATCCCGGAAAGCTTTCTCGAATCTCGAAAATTACTTATGACAATGACACAAAATTGCTAAAATATTAACATGTGAGTGATTGAAAAAAAAAATGAAAAGCATCCCATTAGTCACGTGGCTGTTTATCCAAGGTTAAGGGGAGAAAGCACCATAAAGGAATTTTCACAAGGAACATGATGGGATGTTGATTTTTGACCAAAAATCACAGTTTTTGAGAAAATCTCAAAAAACACGCCTTTTGGCCATTTGGGCTTCCAAACCGTAAGCTAAAATAACAATTTTTTTAAAAATGACTTTGGAATGGGAATTTTAATTTAAAACACCCACTCGGATGTTGCGTCTTTTTTATTTTTTAGGATTTTGGCCAAATTTTTGAGTTTCATGCCAAATATGGTCAAAAATTCTGAATTTTCAATTTTTGGTCATCTTTTGACCTTTATATTTGGCACGAAATTAAAAAAATTGGTCAAAATCCTCGAAAACAAAAATGACGCAACATCTGAGTGGGTGTTTTAAATTAAAATTCTCATTCCAAAGTCAAAATTGTTATATTTAGCTTGTTTGGAAGCCCAAATGGCCAAAAAATGTGTTTTTTGTGATTTTCTCAAAAACTGTAATTTTTGGTCAAAAAAATCAACATCATCATCATGTTCCATGTAAAAATTCTTTTCTGGTAATATATACTTTTATTAATTTTAAGCACTTTGTTAAAAAGTTATGGTACAAAATAAACTTGCAAAAACGTAAAATTGAGTAAGGTGCCTTTTCCCCTTAATTGAACTGGGAGGTAGCCATCTTGCCAGTTATTGTTGCTGGATTTAATTCGTGAACGCGTACTCAAAGTCTTGTGCGTAGACGCGAACACAACAACCTTGAAAATGAACGCTTGCGTCAGAGATCACTGCGTATTTGGTACAGGCACGCGTTCACGAATTAAAACAAACAACAATAGTATTATAGTCAGTGATTGTATTTTAGCAATGATGTCCCAAAGGTTGATGGGAGTGTCAGAGAAATTGTTGGTAAAGACAGTACAGATGCTAAGTTGTGATTGATGGCATCCATGCCATAAAAAATCTTCCAAGTTAGGACTGGCTTTTGGCGCTTGGTAGAAATATTAGAAACAGTAAAGACCATTTCATGCTGCCAACTGGTAGAGGAATGCATTATTATCATGTCTAAAATTAACAGTCTCCTGCATAGACCCAGGTCATGAAATAGAAATAGGTAGAGAAGGACCCTATAATTTAAAAATAAAATGAATAGTTTTAACAAAATATACACGTTGCTTGAAACATCTGGGTTTAAAGTTTTAATGTAATTTATGTATTTTCAAAAATTGCATGTTGTGAAAATGGAAAAAAAAAAGGAACTTCTACTTCTACTTCTACGCTTATTCTCATCAAAGCCTTTTCAGCATCTAGATGAGCTCTCTGGTCCTAGAGAGATGATATACTTTTGAAGGTATAGTGACTATGCACTCTGGTCCTAGAGTAGATGACGTATTTTGACGTATTTCCCCTACTCTTATTTCGAACGGCCGTAGCCTAGCCCGTGACGTTCTTTTACATCCGACAGTGTGTCAGGAACACTTCAGATGGGACCGACGGCTTTACGTGCCCTCCGAAGTACGAAGCAAGTAGAGCAAAGTTTCTTGCTTAAGGAAACAAGGAGACGTATTTACCGAGAGCCGAGACCGGGACTCGACCCCACGACAGACGAATGCATTTGATTATGAGTCCAACGCTCTAACCACTCGGCCACGCTCCCCTCTGTGTGTGCCATCTCTGTCAACTAGTATCATCGAAATCAGTATTCATTTCCACTATTTCCTTACAAATCAGTATAACACTATTCTTCGTGATTTTCTTAATATCCATGCTCCTGTTACTGAAAGATCGGTTTTTGTTAGACCAAATTGTCCTTGGTACTCTGACAGTCTTCGTTGTAATAAGAGGAATAAGCCCCGTCTTGAGAGAAAGTTTCGAAAATCTAAACTTGAAATTGACCGGCAGAACTTCAGTGATGCTTGTAAATCATATAGGCGTGCTTTGAATGATGCAAAACGTAGCTTTCATAATGACAGAATATGTGAAAGTGACAGTAAACAACTCTTCAGAATTGTTGATTCTCTCACCAACCCTGATTGCGATCGTGTTCTTCCAACTGCCCAATCTCCAACACACCTTGCTAATGATTTCGCTGATTTTTTTGATGATAAGATCTGCAAAATACAAAGTAATCTTGACATGAGTGACCACTCTGAGATATCTGTTCCCACTTCTGAGAACTGTGCTAGTGTTTTTGACAGGTTTCAGCCTATGTCAGAGGAAGAGGTTCGCAAGCAAATCATGCAATCTCCCATCAAAAGCTGCTCGATAGATCCAATACCTACTCCCCTCCTGAAGAAATGTGTGGACTCTCTTGTCCCCATTATCACAAAGATCATCAATCTTTCTCTCACTTCGGGAGAGATACCGCAGTGCTTCAAGGTCGCTAAAGTGACGCCTCTTATCAAGAAAAAATCTCTCGACAAAGAAACGCATAAAAACTATCGCCCTGTCTCGCTTCTATGTTTTCTTTTCAAACTTTTAAAAAGATGTGTAATGGCTCAATTGCAAGATTATTTAACTATGCATAATCTTTATACATGCACTCAATCAGCTTATCGTGCTGGTCACTCCACAGAGACAGCATTAATTACTTTAAGTCCAGAATGATGTCCTTCAAGCTATTGATCAACACCAAGAGGCAGTGCTTGTCCTCTTGGACTTGAGCGCTGCTTTCGATACTATTGACCACAACATTCTGCTCCACAGACTTAAACATCGCTATGGAATAACTGGCACCGCTCTTAATTGGTTCTCGTCGTACCCTCATGATCGTTCACAGTCTATTGTGATTGATGACATTGAATCAGATCCTCATAAGATTGTCTGGGGCGTTCCTCAAGGATCTGTGTGCGGTGCACCTTTATTTACAATGTATACTGCTCCGATAAGCGATATTATCTAGCGCCATAAGTTGCAACACGTAGAATATGCTGATGACGCCCAAGTGTATGCTATCTTCAACCCCTCTGAAAGAGACTCTGTGATCAGATGCTTGGAAGGTTGTATTTGTGACATTAAAGCTTGGGCTTTGAACAACAAACTTCAACTCAATGACAATAAGACTGAGATATTACATTTCCATTCTCGCTTTGTTGACTGTGAACCACTTCCACCTGTGAAGATTGGTGATACGTATATCAATCCCAGCCCTGAAGCCCGTAATCTCGATGTCACTTTCGACAGCCATCTCTTGCTAAAGACTCACATAAGTAATGTTTGTCTCAGTGGATGAGCTTTTATTTATAAGCTTGGCAGAATTAGGAAATACCTCAACAATGCCAACACTGAGCGTCTAGTACACGCTTTCATAACCTCACGCCTAGACTGCTGTAATTCCCTCCTAGTGGGCCTTCCTGACAATGATCTTCAAAAACTCCAAAGACTCCAGAACGCTTCGGTCCGTCTTGTCACACTGACTAAATGCAGAGATCACATTACACCGGTGTTACATGATCTCCATTGGCTGCCCATATCAAAGCGTATTGAATATAAGATCCTCCTTCTGGTATTTAAGACTTTCCATGCAGATCACTCTCCTACATACCTTGCAAATTTGCTCAGCCGCTATATACCAGCTAGGACTCTCAGATCCTCATCTCAAGTCTCTTTTGGATTCCCTTTGCAGCGTCCAAGAACAAATTTCTACGGACAAAGATCATTCGCCATCTCTGGACCCAAACTCTGGAACAATTTGCCTTCAATAATCAGGAACGCTGCTCCAGTAATGACTACCAGTCAGTTTAAGCGTATTCTCAAGACTCTACTTTTTGAGGACTATTTTGAGTAACTGCATGTGAAATTAACTTTACCATTTTTTCTCCTATTGTACATGATTCTGTTTGTAACAATGTGTATTTGTAAAATTGTATTGTCTTAAGGTTGTGTTTAAGTATGTACAGCGCTCAGCGGCTCTCTTTGTTATGAGCGCTCAAAAATCTCTCATTATTATTATTATTATTATTATTACTAGTAGTTGCCATATTATAATGTCTTACAACAAAGTCCAAACACTTATTAATTTGAGCAGGGATTGTTGCCTGTGGTAATAAGGCCTGCTTTTCAAAGATTAAAGTGTTAGATATAACATATGGCAGCTGTTGCAGTTACAACATTTTTGCAACCACATGAAGAAGTGCAATAGCATTTAGGCGAGCCTTATGGAATATAATCCTCACATTGGATCTTGAAAAATATTTTCTGATCATTGATGGGAATAACAGTAGAACAATGTCATCGATGTGCTTTTGAGCTTAAAGGAGCCCTTCCGATTGAGTCAGCATTTTTTCAGTTTCTGAGATTTTGGTACCAAAATAGTCCTCATATTTTTCTCATTACCCATGTGAAATTTTACGTCCTGTTTTGTAGATGTGTGTGAAAATGTGTTAAATAAGGCCTAAAAAAAGATATATGTTTGTTTGCCCTCCTTGATCGACCCTAAAGTGCCAAAAATTTGGGTCGGGTATTTTAGTTTTTTTTCCTTCAAACACCTAAAATATGAAAACTCAATATTTTCAATGAAAAATGTAAAATTTAGCAGTATAAAGTCACATTTAGTATAGAGGTGGTCAACTTATTCTCATACTACAGCTGGGCGAAACGCCTTTTTCAGTCCAGCGTATTTTTGGCCCATTTCAAAAAAATGTATTACTAATATTTTCAAACTATATAGTAAAAATATGAAATCCTGAAAATTTCCCGATTATTGAAAAAACAGAAGTAATTAAAAACATTAATTGAAAATCTCATAGCTCAAGTTTTGACAAATACGAAAGTCAGTGGCGACAACCAGAGTTACGCTCGGGGAATTTATATCACGTATGGGAATTGTCACTCTGTCAATAAAAAGGATTACCACTCATCTGCATCGATCTTGCCTAATATTACTTGTTGTTATTGATTAGTACAATTCCATAATACGGCTTCATTTTCTAAGCGAACAGGGTTTTGCATTGTTACTGAGCTAGGAGAAATCTCACGGCTAATTCAAAAGCGTGGAGAAATTCATTTAGAACAGAAATCGGTTTATTTTCGAAGTTTTTTAGAGTATAGCATATACAATGTCATTAAATTGGATGCTATTTAAAAGAAAATTTACTACAGATTTTAAATGTTCAAAAATAAATTATTCAAATACCTTAAAAGAATTGGAAAATTGATTTTTTCTGTCTAAAAAAAGGAAATAATTTCCAAAGTAGATAATTTGCGTATCACAATGACAGTATTTTGAAGAGAAATCTAAAAATGTCAACTTCAAATCATATAGATAAAGCACTATCTAGAAAGCCGAATGTTTTGTTCATATTTTGTCGTAATTCACAAGATTTCAGTATAGGAAAATACGTATAAACATTTTCGCCAGCATGGTATAGTCTGGTAGGGGGGAGTTGACTGAATTGTGTGTTTTGATTTGTGTTTGTATTTTATAAAGGATTACCTTAGGCTCAGACGATAATTGAATTGATTTATTAATAAAGTGTGAACTATAAACAAAGTAATATACGTAGTATTTATTATATTTGTTAAATGCATTTACTTTAAGTTTACCATGATGATCATTGGCATATTTTTTAAAATCCCTATTGCACAAATGGAACGGTCCCTTTGACATGCGCATATGACATTTCTAAGGACTTAATTTTTTTTTCTTGAAAAAAATGAAAAATGGCCCTATTTCAAAAACTATTTGCTTTTTTTCAATTTTTCTTTCAGAATCGTGTTCAGAGTGTAATTATCTTCATTTTAATGTATTATTTGTCACAAGGGGTTGTATATTTCTATTTAGCCGTGTGTCGCCATCAATCACCCAATAAGTACTAAATGTGACTTCTGTTGTTTTTGACCCCAAATTATCAAAATATCCGGACTAATTGACTTTTTTGTTTTTTATTGTTGAGGTAGAACATCGGCTCTACAAAACATATCAAGGGAAATCAATGTGTTTCACATTTGTTTTGCCACTTAAAATTACCCTCGGAAATTCGATTTTTACCGTTGGCATGTTGACCATCTCTATTTAGTAGTATAAAATGCATATTTACTCTAAGTAATGACCCACAATCTTTGATGAAGCCCTGCATTGCTTGGTATTTGTGATAAAAATCCATGGAATGAGATCATTCTTTAAAATATATGTGCAGAGTAAAAAAAAAAAAAAGATCGACCGACCGAACGACCCAAAATGTTATTTTTTCCACTGGAGGGCAAACTAACAATTTATTTTTTAGGCCTAATGGTAACCCTAAAATTACTGACACAGTAAAGTGTAGGCAAGTGAAAAATACAAAATTGCTCATAAAATCAAAACGGTTGTTCCGATTTAACTGAAATTTGAAATTGAAACATCTTAAGTGGAGGTCTTTCATATGACAGTGAAAACTAAAATTTGAAAAATCGAACATGTACATTTAATGACAATAATGAAGCTGTTTGTTGCCCATTGACAAACTCTAAATCCACCATATGGGCAATTTTAAAAAAAATGGCTCTGTTTTGGGACATTCTGTCCA
>JXSR01S028047.1:109471-131124 GCA_000969725.1 Ophiothrix spiculata | reverse complement strand
TGAATGAGAGCCCAAAGTACAATGGGCAAAGAACTTACCATCATAGTCATTTTTTAGAATCATTGGCTGATCTTGAAATATATTTCCTTCCAAATAATTTGGCAAAATGTAAAATGAGCCATTTTTTTTAAAATTGCCCATATAGCTCATATATCTACTTTTGTATTGCAGTGTTACCAGTTCAGAAAGTTAAAATACATTTTAGTGGGTGTTGAGCTTCATTAAGATTGATGAGTATTGAAAAGTAAAAAAATGTCCACGGAGACTGATGGTTATGACGATGGTACGAATTCAAGCCTTGGATATCAAAGACATAGGATGCCAAGAAGACGTGGAAGGTTGTCTTCAGCCTCTACCACTGCAGATCAAATAGACAGCATCACATCTGATCTCAAGGTATCTAACAATAATTTGTTTTAAAGATCTGTAAAAGCATGTAACAACAACAAAAAATGTTAATTTTCCGATATCATTATAATTGAACACTTGATACTTCAAAGGTTCCCCTGACCTTTTTGATTTGGTTCAAATATTCCACTTTAAGCAAAGAATGAATTTTATTCACCTCAGCTTTTAGTACCTGCAGAATCATTAGTGAATGTTATTAGATTTTTTGTGTGAATGCGTGCGTGCTCAGCAGTGTTCCTGCTAAGGCCGTACGGCATGCCATTATTGTAGGAGAAGGGAAAATTGTCGCAACAGGTTTCAGAAAATGTCTGATGAAAATGCTTGTGCTTGATATTTAGCCAATTTTTAATCTCAGCTCATGGTTTTGGCACAAGCACTTCTTCAGCTTTGAAAAATTGGTTGAATTAGCGCAATATCAACAACCTTAGCAGGAACATTGGTGCTCAGAGTCTTGAGTGTAGACGTTAACAAAAAACACTTGAAAATTTACGCTTGTACCAGAGACCATTGCGTATTTGCTAAAGGCACATATTCATGAATCAAACCCAACAACAATAGTTTAATTAATTGTACACACTTTAATAAAGGTACCAGACAAATGTCTATCACAATTAATATGGGAGAATGTATGTGCCCTTATCAAGCCTGGACATAATTGAACACTACATGTGTATTCATGAAAGTCTTATAAAATCCACCATTTCATTTTCAGGAGACTAATCGTAATTTACAATCTATGGATGGGTTATTGGAACATTACAAAGATGCTAACAGAACGCAGAGCAATGCAATTGAAAGGGTGAGTCTTTGAAAACCACGGAAACTTTGCCACAGATCTAATATGTATTCTCCTCACAGAACAGTCTTTTACAGGACACCTGTGCTAAAATATAGTATTGACAGTACTTAATTTTCTGCCCATTCCAAAAGATTCAATTAAATCAGCTAGGAAAAAATTTGGGAATAAATAATCTCATTACTGGGAAATTGTTGTGTTTGGAACAAACATTTTGAGAAGAATAGAGAAATACTTAAGAATTTTGGAGGGACAGTTTTGGAAATTGCCTTCACATTCCTGGAAATTGGCTTCCATACTATACCATTTTGCTAAATGCTAAGCAATAATCCTAAAAAATAATCTATGGTTGAGCCTTGACCAAGGTATTCAAAGTGGAATATATTTATGTTGAAATTGAAAATTCATCCAAAAAGCCAAAGAAATTTACAAATATGGCCGTGGAATGGGGAGGGGAAATACGATAAAACAATTATTTATACTTCGCATAGCTCATTTTCTGTAAAAACGAAAAACAAAGAATAAACAAAATGCATAACATAACTATTTCCCCAAAATGTGAGACAACCTTTTCATTTTGCCTTAAAGGAGCTTGGTCCGATTTTTCAAAATTT
Organism: Ophiothrix spiculata; assembly: GCA_000969725.1. Classification (NCBI taxonomy): domain Eukaryota; kingdom Metazoa; phylum Echinodermata; class Ophiuroidea; order Amphilepidida; family Ophiotrichidae; genus Ophiothrix; species Ophiothrix spiculata. The sequence goes on along the minus strand of JXSR01S028047.1, from coordinate 129,306 downwards.
AGTTTTTATGGTCATATGAAAGATGACCACTCAAAAGGTCTTAATTTCAAATTTCAGCTTATTCAGTCAAATGGTTTTGATTTTATTGGTGTTGTATTTCAGAGCTTCCTGTACGTTACTGTATGTAATTAATTATGGTTACCATAATTAGACACATTTTCATATATATCTCCAAAATGGAACATAACTCAGCCGTGAAATTTCGCATGGGTTATGAGAAAAAAGTTGGGGCAATCGGACCAAGCTCCTTTAATGCTGCTTTCATCAGAAAATATTTAAAAAAAAAATCAGTTGAAATTGAAGTGATGCATTTGAATACTGTATAATTAATGTAAATAATCCAAATATAATCAAATTTTTAGCTGCGAGGGAATCTTGCCCGCTCTACAAACAGACTTAGAAATGAACGAAGTAGACGATCACCTCCACTATATCGCAGTAATGGTCCCCTCAGAGCTAGTGATTTGGAATCAAGCAGTCATAGGAGATACAGGACTACATCACCACTCAGGGATTACAGGGTAGGTATAGACAATCACCTCCACTATATCACAGTAATGGTCTCCTCAGAGCAAGTGATTTGGAATCCAGCAGTCATAGGAGATACAGGACTACATCACCACTCAGGGATTACAGTGTAGGTAGTGATGATAGTAAGCCTGCAGATTCCGGGTTTTTTCACTCCCGGGACTCGTATTTTATTTTCGAACGGGTACCCGGGACTCGAATCATATTTTATTAAGATTCAAAATGTACTTTGAAAAGGCACCAGCCGGAAACACAGAAGTACTAGTAGTGCACAAGTACCAAAAAATACACTGGAGTCTTTGCACTATACTGTAGGGCACATTTCAGGCTTAAAAACGGCTGATTTAATACCGTACTGACGCGTGTATAGTTCCACCATTTTTTTACCTCAGATTTTATTCAAATTACGAGTGGGACTTAAATCGGGGAACTTACATAAATCGACGTTTAACGTGGTAATATTATTTTTCGCTGCTTCGTGGAGTCACCATTTTGACTACTACAATCACGATTGCGCATGTCTGACAAGTATGATAGCACCGTTATATAACCGTGAACAACCCCATCTGTTGACGAACATTCAACAGTCTGTTAACTAGTTTTTGCATCTGTTGAATGTTCGTCAACAGCTGGCGTTGTTCACGGTTATATAACGGTGCTATCATACTTGTCAGTCTTGCGCAATCGTGATTGTATTAGTCAAAATGGCGACTCCACGAAGAACAGATTGCGATGTTTGTAATAACACATAGAGAAATCGGCGACCTTCCTGCAAGAGACATCGCATGTTTGATAAGTTTGCGACTATTTTCGGAAAGTAGATTTTGATATTTGATAATTTTTAAAGATCATTTAGCAACTTATGGCCGCCAGAGAAATGTTTATTGGAATTTTTTGGTAATGATAATTTGGAGACTCAACTTGTGCACTGTTTTTCGGGTTTCGAGTAGGCAAATTTGGGACCCGGGACTCAAAAGCAAAACGGGACTCGAAAAAACTGGAACTCACTTGCAGGCTTAGATGATAGTTATGGATGATAGTTATAACGAGCAATTTTGATTTGCATACAGCTTACTTTAACATGGTCCTTAGCACTCCTTCAAAGAAGATGCTATTTGGCTTCATCATCAAGATGTTTTCTAAGCCTTGTCAGTCTATGACCAATTGACAATCTCATCCATTATATCTAATAATCCATCACACTTTTTCGGTGGTGAGACTTGAGCTTTGACAGATGTGAAAAAATGATCACAAAATGATTGACTGAGATGAATTAGTACAATAGCCTCTATATAACAGTTTATTAACATGTCTATTGTCCAGAGTGATTTTCAATTGCAAGTTGACATACTTATTCTTTGCAGCCAAATTTCTATTTGTTATAATCCATTTAGTTTGATCCTGCTCTACTGAAAATATTACTACATCAGGTTAAAACGTTTGTTGACAATTTAGGACCCTTCCATACCACAAGGGTATAAAATAGAGAAGGGTAAATAAGCTTTAATTTTCCTTTTTTTGAAGATAACAATGTGTCGTGGTCAATATAAAGCTGATTTCCCCTGCTATTCTAATCTTTCAGTCTGAAGTTGACACTTCAAGTACAAGAACTAGAGGATTCCGTCCATCAGTCCGTTTTGATGATAATGATGAGGTAAGGGGGTTTGTGTTGTTGTTTGATAGCTAGTGGTTGAAGCTATGTTTCAATCAGTAACCAGCACTCTATAATAGGCCCAATACCACGTGAATCAAAAAAAATTGTGCACAGATTAAAACTGATTTTGACCTTGATAAAAGCACCAAATTATAAATTTCTTATTAATGTAGTAAAGCAGATTTACTAAGCTTTCAAATGCAGAAAAAAATATAGAAATCGGTTGCAAAATAAAAAAAGATATGGCCAATTTTGTAAGTACTTCTTAGCTTTTATCATAATGCCATAACCCGTAATTGTGATTGTAATATCTTGCTTAACTGTGTAAATCACATTGGAATGGAAGAAAAAGAGACTCACTTACAAAATTGGTCATATCTTTTTTTATTTTTCATCCGATTTCCATCATTTTTTCTACATTTGAAAGCTTATTAAATTTGCTTTACTACAATAAAAAATTATTTATGATTTCGTGCTTCTATTAAGGTCAAGATTAGTTTTGATCTGTGCACAATTTTTTTGATTCACGTGGTATATACACTGAGTTCCTCATGTTTAAAACAATATATTTTGAGCATTTTAAGGTTCTGTCACACATCAACATATAGAGCCCAAGGTGCACCTAACATACACTGTTTCGGTCATAGATGTACATGTATATCAATAAGGTTAGGCGTATGTTTGGGCTCTATACTTTGATGTGTGACTGAGCCCTATACAGTGATGTCAACAATGTATAGTCAAAAATAATGTACGATAGGAGTACATATGCTCTATAGGTTGATGTGTGACTCAGCCCTATACAGTGATGTCAACAATGTATAGTCAACTATAATGTACGATAGGAGTACATATGCTCTATACGTTGATGCGTGACTGAGTCCTATACAGTGATGTCAACAATGTATAGTCAAAAATAATGTACGATAGGAGTACATATGCTCTATAGGTTGATGTGTGACTCAGCCCTATACAGTGATGTCAACAATGTATAGTCAAAAATAATGTACGATAGGAGTACATATGCTCTATACGTTGATGTGTGACTGAGTCCTATACAGAGATGTCAACAATGTATAGTCAAAAATAATGTACGATAGGAGTACATATGCTCTATACGTTGATGTGTGACTCAGCCCTATACAGTGATGTCAACAATGTATAGTCAAAAATAATGTACGATAGGAGTACATATGCTCTATACGTTGATGTGTGACTGAATCCTTAGGGATATCCCTTTATTAGTTATTGGGTGAAGCGGAGGTATGTTATGCGAAATACTCGTGCGCGAAGTGTCATATGCGCTGAGCCTGGATATGACACTGAGTGCACGAGAATTTCCCATAACATACCGACGCTGAACCAAATAACGAATTTATCATACCACTAAGTCAATCTTAATCATCAATCTATTTATTTATTTGTTTTTTCAACTTTTTTAGCTTTATTTCACAAAAATTAACAAAAACGAACCACTTTTGGTGAACGTTTTACTCTACATAGTACTGCGCATCCCTGCAAATTTAAAATGCAACATTCCAACGCGCCCAGTGACAGGATATAAGTGCGTCTGACGCGCTCAGGGGTAGGATACAAAATATATCCCGGCAGCGACTTTTCCAAATATGGTCATAAATTCTCTTTGTCTTATGATAATTAAGAAAATTAAGGTATATTTTTTAATACAGCACAAAATGTGTTGTGTATTCTATATTTACAAATTGACATAGTGTATGTAAAACAATTATAATGAAATTGTAATAAAATTTCATTTGAATGATTTTTTTTGTGGGATTGAATGAGTATATTTTATATAATTTGAATCGATGGCATGATTTCAATATCTCAACATCTTTTACTACTTCTTTTGAAAAACTTTAGTGTATTTGTAGGTCAAGTGCAGAACATCTATGCCTCATCACATTTTATTGCCATAGCTTTTCTCACAGTGGTGATATCATGAATTCCCAGGTAATTCTGAGACTGCAATAGAACCAAAGTTATGCAACTGAATTGTCTTTGGCATCGGATTCAGTGGCCAATGCTTCGATAGTCGTATTCCCTAGGGTCACATCCAGCAGGTGATTCACCTCATACCTATTGCCGCCAGCAATGACATGTTCCCACATGTTACTTTGTATGGGGAAATCAAATTGCTAAGCTGGCAATTTACAAATCAAATTAGTTGCACTTTGCCAAATGGCTAAGTCTGTTGCACAAGAAAAGTAGCACTGAATTATTAATCCTTTATTTTATGTTTACCTGTAGCTTCATTCAAGATCAATTCTATATCCTTCCATTTTTTTCCAACAACCCTTCTTTGTTGCTTTTAATGTAAGTTTTTCTGCCATCTGGATGCCATGCCATGGCAAATTAATTATAATCATCTGAAAAAAACCTTTTCATTCTGGGCAGGACCAAATCACACCGTGCGTTAACAACGAACCAATTAAACCGATCATCAAGTCACGAGTATCGCGTGAGTTGCGTTTGAACTTTAATCTCGGCGCGCCAGACGCGTGAAAATTAAAAGGTTTTCTTCACACGATTTTAGGTATGGAATGCCTATATAAAGTAAAGCTAAAGGGGGCAGTCTGGGGGCGTCGGAGTGCCCATCTCTCTTTCGAAGCGATTGGGCCAGCCTCCGCTATTTATTTTATTTGCGATGAGGGGATCGCCATACCTCCTTCACCGTGAGTCTATTACCTTCCCAGCACTGAAGAATGCTGGTACCCACTTGACACCTAGGTGAAGAGGAGCACATAAGAGTAATTATCTCGCTCAAGGACACTGCACATGCTGCCCATCAGATTCAAACCCACAGTTTTATTCCCAGAATGCACCTATTCCATCTTGTATTTAATCCTACTTATAGGACCTTGGTGAAGTCTGTAGCATTTAATGATCATGTGCAGTTCATAACTTAAGTTTAAACTTATGTTTTGAAAAATTCTTTTCATTTTTTTGTCAGATATCGGGATTGCACTGAATGAATCAAGTGTAGTGCTATTTCATCATATCATTTTCAATATTTCACAACCCTAAAGAAATACTGGTTTGACAACCATCATGAAAAAATCAAATGTTTTAAAACTTGACTCGGTGTTTCAGCAATAGACCTTTTCAAAATCCATTCGGAAATCTCCGGAACATTGATCACATGGGCATTTTTTCAACCAATCACGTTCAAGCTCATTTAGTATGCACGATTTTGTCAACAAAATTCTCTGGCATTTCAGTGCAATAAAAGTGACAAATAAATAGAACGAGACCCCTAAATTATTAGCTACACTAATTCTGAACAACTTTTGGCTGATGGTATTACCATAAGCTCACCGACACAAAGAGTGAAATTTCCATTTGAAATCGGCTGATTAAGCTTAAGATTTCAAGCCACATCAGGGCGATCACACTAAAAATGACTCAATAGTACTAACGCTAATTACAAGTTCGAATTTGTATGCAACCAGTTAACGAGAACGCGAACTTAACATTCTGGTTATTGTGTTGAAGAGTAACTTTTTCTGTCGGCAATTGCCTGAAAGTGTAAAATCAGTTTCGGAAATTCTCAGAAAGTCGTGTTCTAAAAAGGTCTATAGTGACCACAAAGCAGAAGATTGTAAATTCCAAGATAATTCTGTAACTGTGATAGATAATGCACAACATTAGTTACATTGGGAACCATATTGTGCAGAAGAACATGATTCCCTGGTAATTCTGCAGACATGTGACTGCAATATGCAATAGAACATTCTTACATCATGAAAAAATTGTGTAACTGAATTGTCTTGGTATTGAATTCCATGGCCAGTGCCCTGATACTCGTATTCCCTAAGGCCATTTCCAGCAGGTGATTCACCCCGTACCTATTGCCTCCAGTAATCACCTGTTCCCATATGCTGCTTTGTATGGGGAAATCAGATTGCCAGGCTAGCAATTTACAAATCAAATTAATTGCACTGTGCCAAAATGGCTAAGTCTGTTGCATAAATGAGCAAGCATTGAATTAGTGGTGTAGTATCAAATTTTATATGATTATTGATTAAACTTATTAAACTAGCTAATTAAACTAAAATCAATATGGTGGGCTACTTTGTTTTGCAATTAGAGACTGTGAATTCCTGTCCTCTCGCCTAATCATACTCATAGTCATAGTGAATAAATCCTTCAAAATTGAAATTTTGAATTCATGTTGCTGTTGCATATTAAAGACTGCCTTGCAAAAGTTGCATTTTATTAAAAGATATTATGTAACATTTGCAGTGTACGTACACCAACTTTAAAGCCTCCAACGAAAGCATTTTTACTCACTTCTTCTCTGTTCTTGAATATGTTTGACCAACTTTAGCAAACCAGTTGTGATACATGGCAAAAACTAGCTAAAAGTTGCCATATCACTGTTTTGAAAAAGATATAAATGGTATTTTCCCCGGGGGTATTTTACAACATGATATTTTTAGGGCCATCGTTTTGATTTTGAGAATCTTAGATGTATTGTAGCGAATAGACTACAGAATGTAATTATCAGTCAGATCTTTGACACTTGAATGTATAATGAAAAGCTTTCTTTTATTGTCTCGCCTGAAAATTTTTCAGTAAGAGACATACAATTCCTTAAAACTGTCCGCCATCCGCATTTCTTGTCCGGAGCGTTGATGATATTTGGTGAGTGGGTAGGGTTGGAGCTGAACTGGCACTGCGTACAATTTGAACTCAAACTATGCATATAAAGTACCTTATTTGCATAATTTATGCGGAATTTGTTATTTTAAGTATATCTCCTAAACCGTAAGGGCTATGGTAATGAAACTTGGTGACATGAAGGGGTTCGGGATTAGCACACGCGACGCGCCTTTTAGGGGGATGCGGTGAAGGTCATTCAAGGTCAAAAGGTCATTTGAGGTCAAATTTCAAAATTTTTCAAAAAGTTGACCTGAGGTCATCCAAGGTCATTTTGAGGTCAAGGTCATAACTCATGAACCCCTGACCCCACATGGATTAAACTTAGACCATAGAAAGTGCTTGACCCAATGGTAAGGTCAGTCAAGGTCAAAAGGTCATTTGAGGTCAAATTTCAATTTTTTCAAAAAGTTGACCTGAGGTCATTCAAGGTCATTTTGAGGTCAAGGTCATAACTCATAAACCCCTGATCCCACATGGATTAAACTTAGACCACAGAAAGTGCTTGACCCATGGGCAAGTTCAGTCAAGGTCGAAAGGTCATCTGAGGTCGAATTTCCAAAATGGTCAAAAAGTTACCTTGACATATATTCAAGGTCAAAAAACTTATCCCAAGGTCATTTTGAGGTCAAGGTCATAATTCATGAGCTCCTGACCCCACATGGATCAAACTTAGACCATAGAAAGTGCTTGACCCAAGGGAAAGGTCAAAAGGTCATCTAAGGCGTTAAATTGTTCCATTATGATGGATGATAAAGGCGGCGATCAACAAAGTAGGTGATTAACAAAGAAGGCGGTCAATGAAGTAGGCGATCGATAACACAGGCGAGACTACTGGTTCGCGAACCATCTTGTTTAGAAAACCATCCCGGAAAACCACAAATGTTTTTTGATGAAAATACAACCAAATTTAAAATGCATAGTATTGTACATTCATATTTCTATAATGGTTAGCATATTTAATACATTGTTCTTGTGATATGATAGGTGATATGGTCAAACTCATCACACCCTAGAAAACAAGGTTTTGTTGAACATTGCAAGTGATAAAATGTCACATTTATCTCAACTATCATGCTCTAAATTAATTTACACATTTCCTTAAAAGTCATAAAGTACATTGGTTTAGTGCTGGTTAATTCACCCTCTGTGAAGATAGTTTGTAGCCTCTAGCTGTATGCTCATCCTATCTGTCTATAGCATCATTACTGATTACAATGTATGTGATTGAAGTACTTAAGAATGTGGATTTTTCCCATTTTCTTTTATTTGATTTTTTCAATCGTAGCATATTCTTCTTGAATTTCTTGATTTACTTGAGATATTCTATTGATTTACTTATTCAAATATTATGTCATAGGAGCATGATGCCAATAAAAAATCCTGTGCTGTCCAATTTACATGTATCATTTTGATATTACATATGTGACCGTCCAGCTCAAAACAGCAGTAAATGCAAGCTCTTGTCATTTTCACTTTTTTACTTATTTGCAAAGACTATGCTTTAAGGATTAAAATGACACCTTAATGAACTTCACACGATTTCCAGAGGTCAAGTTATGGTCTGTTAAAGGTTGTCAGGGAGTAAAACGTATAACTGAGATAACTGCGTTCAAAGATTAATAAACCATATATTTTCTGTTGATCGTCAGAAGATTATGCCAATTTATTTCACCTTTCCTATCATTTTCTTGAAATGAAAATTTGCTGGTATTTTGTAGTAAGCACTAGGATTGTGAATCTGTTAAAAAATCAATTTCGGCAAATTATGACCTTGACATGTATTTTCACCTGTAGCGCAAAATGAAGTTTCTGGCATTTACTGCTCATACGGGCTGGAAGGTCACATATGTTAGTATAGACAATTACTATGATATAGCTTTTTGGGAACTCTCTTAGCTACATTTTAATCATTGGGCAATGCGAGTCATTGGTTTAAATCCCCTATGAGTGATGCATGTATTATTATCCTTGGGCTAGGTATTAAATCACATGTGTTCCTCTCTACCCAGGTGTCTCATGGGTGGTACAGTCAGTCAGGGTTCTTCAATGCTTGGAAGGTTTCCAGTGAAGCAAGTTAGCAGGTTTCCAATGAAGAAGGTGTGACGATTCCCCCTCCCCCCACCAAAACATTTAAATACATTACAATTACATTACATTTAGGCGCTCTAGCCTCTGTTCTTTGTAGGGCGCCATATAAGAACTTGGTAATAATAATAATAATGATAATATACTGCTTCTGACCCATTTCTTTTGAAAAAGTGATGGACACTGACCAGTTCAAAAACAAGCTGTCCCTTTGTACTTAGCTACAGAATTAACATCATTTTATTTAATTTGTTTACCCGCAGATCCATGAGATCCATCAAACAGTACGAGATCTTAGCAGCGATAACATTAGACTGAATGAGGAGTTAGACAGAGAGATTCAAAGACGTAATCAGATGGAAGTAGAAAGTAAAAGGTCCCTACAGCAATTGTCGCACATGGTTTCATCTTCATCCCAGTACCAGGACAGAGGTTCTGGAGACAAGGTAATGATAAATGGAATACTTTCTGTGTTTTGAGACATGCACACAACACTTTGGCCCGTATGCACAAAACATGACTAAGTCAGTCCCAGACTAAGTGAAATTTAATTCCTTGAAACAAAAAACACCACATATTTTGGAATCTGTATTACTATACCTCATAAATATTTATTAGGCAACTACAAAATATAATTGGTCAGTTCACCCCAACATGCGTGACATTATTTTGCCTACTTCCCCGAAGTGAGGGTAACGCCCACGCAGGGAAAAAAATTGAATAACTTCTGCACCCCTCTGTAATCATGTCACTTATCAATTTAAAATTCATACATGACCCAGAACAATGGAAGTTTTTAGCTGATTTTTGGTTATGATTACATCACACTCAGTGAAATTTATATTAGATATAGTAAAATAAATACATTACAATTACATTAGAACATGTATTTATTGCTATATTTCTTCCAAATGTGTTATTTGTCAAAATTTCAAATTTCACTTAGTCCGAGACTAACCTGCTTTTATGGTTCTCCGTAATGTAATTTTTGTTCATAGCTCAGCTCATGTCATAATAAGGCCTAAAAAAATTGAAATTTTGGTCAGTCGGTTGACCTTTTTTTTTAAATTTTTACTCTGCACATATATTTTAAAGAATGATCTCATTACATGGATTTTATCACGAATAGCAAGCAATGCAGGGCTTTATCAAAGATGTGGGTCATTACTTAAAGTAAATATGCATTTTATACTACTAAATGCTAAATTGTACATTTTTCGTCAAAAAATATTGAGTTTTCGTATTTTAGGTGTTTGAAGGAAAAAAATAAACTAAATTACCCGACCCAAATTTTTGGCATTTTAGTGTTGGTCACAGAGGGCAAATAAACATATTTGTTTTTGGCCTAAATGCAGCAGGTAACACAGATACTGTTTGTTTAAAATGCACATGCTGTTTGTTTGTTTAGTAAAGATATGTGCACAGCAAATTGTTTGATTCTGAAAAAAATTGAGTACAGTGACTGGGCTCATGCAAATGATTAAAATAGCAGATGGTTGAATTTGGTCAAATGTTGAGACCAATAAGAATCAAAATGTAAAGTTTGGGAGTAGACGGTGACCCATAAATACGTTTTTTCAGATAATGGAATAGAAAATGCAAAGTTAAAACATTTGGGTTTGGAGCTGGCAAAGAAAAATGGAAATGCAACACTGAATCAATTTTCAAAACTAATGAACAGTCAGCCAAATATAAACAACAACTTCCATTTTCTTGACCAGAGTGTTGACATTGTAAATACTATAGATGTTTTGTGTTTGATGATTGCAATCAACTCTGTATCATTCTCTATGTTATATGATGCTTTACCTGTTTGATCTGTCAGACTTGTTTCGGTTATTTTAATTAAATCCTATGAAGGTCAAGGAAAGATGCAGTATAAATCTCTGTATGTTTGATACATACCCTGTTTGTATTACTTTGTAAACTGACCTATAATTGATAGTTTACAGACTTTACAAGACATTTGTTACAAAGTTTCAAAGTAAAAGATTGTTTTGCAGAAAAATTGTGCTAATGTGTCTTGTGGTCGATTTCACTAAAATTAAAGCGCATCGTTAATGCATCGTAAGACTGAACGCATTGTCCACTCATCGAAAATTTATGAACACCTTTTGGCCCATCGCAAAGTTGCGATGTGTTGGAATTTTCCCCGTGCAATATTTGTATACCTTGCGACGCATCGCAGCATACGAAGGGTTTTTATGTCTTTGTAAAATCCAGTCTAGCTGCTACTATGCATCGCAATTGTTTAGTGAAATCGAACACTGGTCCTTCATTGAGTATCAGACATAATTAAGCATAGCATAAACTTACACAATTGAAATGATGTCATTTAATATTAATAGGCCAAACGAAAAATTATTTGGATAGTATAAACAATTATTATACCTCATAAATATTCATGAATTTATCTTTTTATTCATTGGCCAGTTGTAGACAATAGTAGACTATATTCCCAATGATCCCCATGGTAGTTTTTACTAATTTCCCTACAATCTCATCCCCAGAGTTGTCACAGTGAATAAAGCAAATACTACATGGTTTTATCGGTGAAGCAGTGCATCTATCTAGCCCTTGGTACTGGCTATGAGACTATTATCCCTCGGCCTGTGGCCTCAGGATAATCATCACATAACCATACCTCGGGAAAGTTAGATTGCACTACTTCACCTCTGACCATACTACTAATGTAGTATTTGTATATCATCCAGAGTGAAGGGTTCCAATGTTTGAAAATATAACTGTACCTTGTATTTTTGTTTCTTGTCATAACATTTTCCTTTTGTTGTTTTCCATACCTCCCTACCGTTACCTTTATTCTAAACAAAATGCCAGAGTTCAGGACCCTATTCAAGCTATTGTTTGTAAATACAATGGTCCCTGTATTTTTGTTTATATTTTTAAGACATTTTTGTTTGACCTGTAGATGTTGTTAATGCTAAATTTAAAAGAAACATGCACAAAATGTCAATTTTCTTGACATTTTGTTGTAAATTAACATGCAATTCTTATTTATGTAATCTTCCTGCATGAGTATCAGAAATTATATACCTATCTATATTTCATATAGAACATAGTTAAGCTAGAAACGACATTTGTATAAGAAACCTCATTGATTTTGTTTTTCATATAGTCCTCAGACAGAGTAGAGAAGAGGTTAAGGAACATCCAAGATGAATTGAGGCAACAGAGGCTGCATAGAGAATCAAGAGATCTGAGACAGAGGGACGATAGGACTCAGGCTATGATGTCTGCCGAATTCAAAGAGGTACGTACCTACAATACTACTGTACATAACAATATTTGCTAGCATTTTCATTATTTCTTATAGGACTCTGATACCAGTCTGACTTGCAGTAGCAGAATTGTCTTGAGATATATCAGACATTAAATCCCATGTTGTCATAATTGATTCAAACCTGCATATTCACATGAGACCAAAGGTAACTTTTTTCTAATTATATTGTGAATCATTTATATTTCATATTAACCCCAATTTCACGCATCATTTCAAACAAGTACTGTATAAGTGGTATATTTCGCGCTACATTTATTTTCGCACGTTTCACACTCAGCTCGCTTTGCGCGAAAATAAATGTAACACGGAAAATTGTATGTGCATACTGCGGCACATAAAAAATATCACTAGTGCGAAAATTAAAAAGGGCGAAATAATTCAAAATTGGCTAATGCGCAAAAATATTGGGGTTTACAATAAATGTGACTGAGCAGGATGATGTATTTCTTTTGGGATACCTCCTCATACATGTTAAGTGCTACTTGATATTATTACCCTGTAGGCAAAAGTGTCTGGTAGTAGGCTTGGGATATAAGATAGATGATTGTAGATTGAGCTAAGTTTCTATTGCTGACCATATACCTGGATATAGTAATCCAAGCTTACGACAGTGTAAATGAAAATCCAGAGTATACTATTTTATACAAATGCAACTGGCAACCTGCTTTTTGCATGACATAGTATACAAACATATACTGACTTGAAGATCTTTGGTTAAAACTATGAACCTGAAGTGACTGAAATTGCTATTTGAACCTGAAGTGACTGAAATTGCTATTTGGGACACAGCCTTGAAGTAAACTAGCTAAATTGTAGTCACTGAAGGATCATAGTTTTAAGCCAGAGATCTGAAAAATCAGTATATATTTGTTTATATACCACATTAATAAATTTTAGTTTTTATGTGCCCCCCCAAAAAAACCCCAATGCTATCAGATAATGCTTAGAAGCAACGCGTGCTTAGGAAATTGTGCCCATTAGTTTGTGCGTGCAAGTTTGATGCTTGCGTAATTTGGTGCGTGAAAGTTGCTTCGCATATAAGGTAAATGTTGTCAGCGCTAAATAGTAATTCCAAAAGTGCTAAATAGTACTTCAAAAAGTACAATTTAGCGCTTTATAGTGTACTTTTAAAAGTACTATTTAGTGCTTTCCTTGATCTGGTTATTGCTATTTTAAATCATGTGATCGTGTTTTAGCCAATCAACTAATTTATTAATTAAAAAGTAGTAAACCCCTATGTTTAGTGTAAAAATCTTTGAAACGATGCATGTTTTTTCTTAAATTGTGTGAGAGAAATACTATACATTCTGATTGCTGTTTGATTGTTTGGTGAGAGAGACTACAGGAATAGTGCATGTTTACGAGGGATGTTCACTAAGTTTGTTGCCTGAGGTAGAAGGAATTAACCTATGTCATTCTACCTATGGCATTCTAATTAATATGTTATGTAGATCAACTCAATTGGAATGTTTCAATATCTGCTTTAGTAGGTATGTTTCTAAAATTTTGAATAGTAAAACATTTTCTTAAAAGTGGATTAAAATTAAAGATGACAAAATTTGCAACAAAATGGTGGTTCAACCAACTAAAAAATTCTAGTTTAAGTACTTTTAAAGTTACAACAAAAAGGAGGTTTTTAAAAATTGCCAAAAACCATTTGCCCTCATGTGACATCACAAGATGGTCGCTGCCCATTTTTCCATAGAAAACCATGCAATATTTTAAATCATTTTAGCATAAATGAGCATCACTTTCATGATTTCTATATAGTTGATAACAAGTTGTTTATTGGTCATTTCCAAACACAACCAAGTATTATTTTCAATTAGTAACAGAATTTAAAAGGGATAAATATTGAAATAAAACATTTTTCCCATAGACTTACACACTGAACAGGGCTAGCTTTTATTTTTTATTTTACAGAATCTTAAAACTTACTACTTGGAAGTTTCTGAAAATTGATTTTTGAAATTTGAAGAAGCAACAAATCTTAACATATGTGATGACTCACCCCGAAAAGGGGGACTTTGTGACATAACACTTTTTGAGAAACTGATGAAAATAGGCAGCGAAAAATAAAGAAAAATAATAAGAATTTCCAGCCGATTTTCTGTTGTAAAATTTGATAGCCTTGATCAATTTCAACAAGTAAGGTGTCATTTTAAAGCTTAGAAAATGCTGTAACAGATGCAATGATAAAATCAAAATTGATATCATCTTCAAAGTCCCCCGTTTTGGGGATGAGCCATCACATATATGCATTAACCGTACAATCTTTCTCCTAGGTGCTACACCCAACAGATTCAACAAAGACATTGGTGTCAAAATTTTAGAAAGATTACTCCTTCATATAGCATAAAAAGAATTGGGCCGCATTTTTTTAAAATGTCAGGGAGGAGAAGGATGCGGGAGTTCTTGGCATCATAATGGTTAGATTTTAATTATTTTTAATGTGTAATTCCAAACTTTAGAAACCTCTAGCTGGTAAGTTTTAAAGTTTCTATAAAAATAAAAACTAAAGCAACTTTGCTAGTAATCAGCAATTAACCCTTTGAACCCTGGCCATTCCATGTGTATCTGTACCGCTGACCCAGGCCAACACTAAATTTTAAAAACACAATATAACCCCTAAATTTACTTAGATTTTGATTTCCCTTGCTTTATTTATTCAGTTTTAGTAGTCTGAAATATTCCAATAACCAGCATTCACAAAAGAATATTATTTATGTCGACCAACATATTCGACATTTACGTTGTAGTCTATGGGCAAAGCCAAATTTGTTGAAAATTGTGATCAAAAAAATATGTGGAATTTTTCACCTCTGTCGAGTCAATAAGAGCAAAATTACCCATCAACCATGGGTTCAAAGCTTCATCGATTTCTTCTGGTATAAATAAGACCATTGAAAATTGTAACTACCCATGCTTGATAACAGACACATAAAGTTTCTGACACGTGACCTTGAAGCTGGTAAACCAGCTCATCGGATATACGGTACATGTACATGTGAGCCGGTATACCGGCTCGTCGGGTTCAAAGGGTTAACTTGAACTACATGATATATTATTAAGAACTGCACAGTTCATCTCCTTCTTCCTGAAGCCCCAAACTGATTGAACACGGCTCGTAGAAGCAATGTAACAATAGTGACTTTCAAAAGTTTTCGACAAATTACCAAGAATTGGAGAATCCTGTTTTCACTTGAAACATCACAGTAATGGACATTTTAGCCTGTGAAATTCCTTGTAAAAATATGGGTGAATGGAAACAACATCGTGATTCTTGGAAGATCTATGCAATGCAGTTGTGTAAAAGAATCTGTGATTAGATACAACTTGTTGACATATCCTTGTGCAATGAAACCCCTAATTCTGAGAAATATGACTCAATTTATGTCTTGCAAGCCATGCATTGCATTGTGGTTACAATATTTAAGTTTTTATTACAGCAAGAATATTAGGTCCAATTTCTTTCATTAAATTTTACACCGTTATCTGTGACAAGTATGTTGCTGCTTTGTGGTTAAACTGTTGAAGCAGAAAAAAATGAGACCCAGGCGACGGTATTTTTACCTAGTACAGCGCCCGGGTCTTGACGTGTACAATTTTTATATTAATGCTGAACATGATTGGAAACAGAGATATTTTTGGAAAAAAAAACCCCCATACATCAGGAGAAAATCATACAAGTTGTTCTGTTATCAATAAATTCTTGATTTCCAAATCAAAATATTCAGAAATGTTATATGCAATTTCAAAAAATGGCTCCTGGTTTCGAAAAACCGGCTCGTGGTTCCCTGGGAATTTTGAAGACCAGGAGTTGCTTTTCTCAGATTTCTGGCACCTGGTCCGTGTCTTGCTTAAGAAAAAGCTTGACCATGTCCCCTTATAAAATCAATAAGGTGCACTTTTAAATCACTTTGTGTATTTGCCAATTTGCAATACCAACTTATTGTCTTCCCAATTTTAAAACAGATTTCCCATATTGAAATGAATATGAAATATGTCTCTCAACAAAGGTCCTTTATTTAATGATATACAGGGTGTCCAAAAATTAACTACCCATTTTTAAATGCTTATAACTTTAAAACCAGGATTCGCATGGCAACTATAGACATATGTATTGATAAAGGAAGCCTGTAGAATTAATTTGGTACCAAACATGATATAATTGACACTTTTGAAAATCATTTCTAACGTAAATGACGTCAAACGTAAAAAGCCTACTTTCATACTGAGAAGAAAAACAAATGTGCGAGTCACATGTAGAGGAGGCATCAATCTTTGAAGACAGGAGAATCATTCATGATTATTTTAAGGACTTATTCAGCGAAACAGCTTTTACAATGTTAATACAACAATTTTTGATTGTGGTTTTGTCTTAGAAATTACATAATGCTCATTTAAAATGTTTTTAATTTGTCAAAGCGTAACTCGCGCATTATGCTCATCTTTAAATGGTGCACAACAGCATTACCCCTTATTACACATTCAAAGTTACACTCACAGGGACATGTCAAATTACCTCCTTCTTACCCAGATTAAGCTGCCTAGTATTTCAGAATATGTTCTAGATGGCCTCCTTGCAGATTTCAAATTTTTTTTTTACTCTAACGACAAAGCTATGGACGTTTGTGCATGCGTTCTTCTTGATCTTCCTGTTTTCACTGATGATGTTCTGTTTCAGGTCAGGAATAGTCCATGTTGTTGGGATAACTCAACAAAGTAATCAGACGGACTTAAATCATGGGAGTGAAAGGGCCAGGGTTTCTTTGTCTTGAGCAATATGAATGTTTATGAAAAAGTTCATTAATAAAGCCATTCTAAACCGTTTAGCTGTATGAGGCGTCATGTTGTCATAGTGAAGTGGCAGAAGAGTATCAACACTGTATGGTATATTGGCTCAACCACTTTGAACTTTCAGACCCTCTAGCTATCTTAGAAATTTACTGATTGCATAATATTTGGTACTAAAAGAATTCTACAAGTTTCCTCTATCAATACATATGTCTATAGTTGCCATGCGAATCTTGGTTATAAAGTTTACAAATGGGTAGTTAATTTTTGGACACCCTGTAGAAATAAGACTACTTTTTGCTTTAAGTTGTTTTCTCACTGATGCAAAATCTACATTGATTTAAAAAAAAGTTAGTATCTTTGTATTTGTGCTGATAACAAATCTTAAATAAAATGAATAGGTCACCATACTCATTTTTAAGCTCATGCAAAAAAGTACACATTTTCCCAAAAATTCACACGATATACCACACAAAGTATAGGGAAAGCTTAAAAAGTCACACATTATGCACTTGTAAAATAGTAAATGCTCCATTGATTTGTTTAATGTTTACATTATGCTAAAGCAATTTTTGCATACTTCAAAATACTGAAAAAAATAGTGTGACCTTATAAGTTTTCAAGAAAAATTACAAAAACAAGCATTTTTCAACAAAATTTGATTACTTTGATGGCACATCTGTGTCTGCATAATTTCTCGCATATATATTACGAAGTGATGCAGCGTGTGATTAACCAAACGTGTTAGTAAATCATGCATTCAGTTTGCATTGCAATTTGCATACGCAAAACGGGCGCAAACAATTTCTTGAATTTTTACTATTTATAACAAAAATCATTATCCTACAGAAAACACATTAACTTGTAAGTTGTGTCTTTCATAATCAAAATATAACTTTATTTCTGACTAATAGTAGGTTCAATTCAATTGAGCATAGTTTTTTTATTTTTGTTATGCCTATTTTCATCAGTTTCTCAAAAATGTTATGTTTTTTTAATCTACTGGGATAAGTATAGAAGTTTGAACTTGCATTTGTTTAAGTTACATTTTTTTTGATAATATGTGTTATATTATATTTATCTCTGGAAATATTATCTTTTTTGAAGCCAGTGTCTCTCTGGGCTCTGTGAGTGTGAGACAATTAATTCCCTTTTTGCAGTAGACAACAACTCTCTTATACAATCTTAAAACTACCTTTATTCAGAATCAATACGATAGGTTCAAGATGTGACCTCTATTTTCACTGTCAGATACCCGGTGTAACCCGAGCTAGACCTCATGTAAGCACTAGTAAATGGATTTGTATATGATATGCAAACAGATCGACAGACCAAGAGAAAACCTGACTATTGATTCTATCAGGGAATACCGTATTGATGGGGTTGTGCTGATAAGCAAAACATCCACTAGCCTAGTTAGTATTTACTGCTCCTATTTACCCGAGTATTTAATACTGGTCTAAGCTATCAGTGCTGTTTACTCAAGGCCTACAATGTAGAAGCCAGATCATAGCGCCACATAAACTAATCTCCTAACTTGACCTGATGAACATTGTGCAAATATGTGTTTCCCATGAATTTCATCTAGAAGGCTTGGTATCTAATGGACTGCTTCCTAAATGTTTATCCAACATTCTCAGTTTTGCCTGTGTTATTTGTGTCCCAGTTTTAAGATCAGTCTTTAGACCCGAGACCTGCATTTTACCAATGCCAATCTTTTTTCAAAATGGTAGCCAAATCAGAATTCAAATCTTTGTTTCTAGTTTTTTGAACATCTGTTGGAAAACTCTGGAACGTTTCTTCACTTGAACTTTCATTCAACCAATCATTTGTGAGTTAACCATACAGATTTGTCAAGGACGCATTGGTCTGAAATTTTGGATCGAATTTGTTCTGTTTTCTTAAGGGTGCATTACAAGTGAAAATACTCATATTCAGACTCATACATGACAAGATATATTTCCACAACATTTTGGGCTAGAATCGCTTCACTCAGAAGTTGGTTTTGTGGGACTTGACTAATTCTGAATATACCCAATTTTTGCCCTATGGCTGACGATGCCATTACACATGACTGTATAGGCAGCCTTGTATCTCATCTTGAGATGACTAAAAAGTCATTTAAATTGTTAAAGTTCTCAGAATACGAATCCAATATAAATGGTACTCACTCAGAAAATTTTCAACTCCTTTCAGGAGCCTAAAAAGTGTTTATCAAGTAGCATCTTATTATTCATACCAAGGTCATTTCAGGCATATGGGTTACTTTGGACAAGTTTTGACAAGCATTTGTAAGAATTTTTAAAAATGACTCAATATGCTCAAAGTAATTCATACTTGCAATGGAATAAGGATTTTTCAATTCCTTATGTGAAGAAGGCCTGATAGGAAAATTGCATATCGGTGTTTTTGTTGCTATGTTTAAGTTATGGTGGCTGATAGTTAGCATTGTATATTTGTCTTTAAGGGGCCTGTTAAGGCTTTTATTTTGACTTTCTTTTTTGGCTTATAAGTCTAAAAATATTAAGTTACAATATAAAAAAGTATACATTTCTAGAAAGGAAATTTGACAAGGAATCTGTTTATGCCATTGGTTTGGTTCAAAAATGACCATATTTGGTAAAAAATAGCAAAAAGCAGTTATTTTGCCTACACATGAAACGGGAAAAAAAAAATTGTTACTGCCATTTTATCACTTATATATTTTTGGAAACTGCACACAATTATCTAGGATCGCATTTTTTACTTTTTTAAATAAAGCCGAATTTTTCGAAATATAATAAAAAC